>JADFUC010001421.1:0-150649 GCA_019722365.1 Lithospermum erythrorhizon | reverse complement strand
ATCAGTATTACTTCGTTCAGTTACATGTGCTAGATTGGGACCTAATATGTATATTTTAAATGTGTGCTAATACATAGTATTTCTTCCTTTATTTTACAAAATTAAATTCCCTCTAAATAAAGTTTATTAAAAGACACTTAATAATTAAATTTCAATAATAATAAGAGTTAACAATCCTTAAAATAAACTAACTACTTGAGCTATATATTAAACTTACATGAGTTTAATATTTCATATGTTGTAAACGGTCAATTTTATTAATTATTTTTAATTAAATTTAATTTATTTAAGTTAATTAAATAATTAAATAAAGACCAATCGCACAATTACATGTGTCGATTATTGCTTCGATCGAGCCTTCAATTAAAATCGTGCCTTGCCCAAATTAAGGGTTAAAATCACTTTTAAATACGCGAAATTAGTGCAATTGGTAAAGTGGGTTTATCATTAATTAAAACCTTAATTATACATCTAGGTATTGATGATGTGGTATTAAAATATTGTTTCCCTAATTCACGGGATTTAATAATAAATTGGAGAGAAAATCGGATTAAAAATAAGATTTTTTGAATGACTTGATCTCCAAAATATAGATCGATAAAAAGGTAAAGTATTAGGCTATATTTATTCTTGAGAAAACAAAGAAAGAAACCAGCAGCAGTAATTGTATGCAGCGGGAAATTTATTATTAAAATATTATTTTAATAATATCCGACGGTTTAGATCTTGTCTGGCTTAACGAGTTAAGATCGTAATTTATGTAAATATGGATCAATAAATCGAAACAGGCAGAAAGTAAAAGCACCCCCCCCCTCCTCCTACTAAAAAATACACCTCCATCATAGAATTTAAAAAAACATAGCAAAAAGCTTGAGAGAATTTAGCATAAACACCGTTACGAAAGTATTTAGCTACATAGAAACTCACGAGAAGATTGTTAAACTTTTCAATTGAAAAACCACCATGAAGTCAAGTTTGCATGAAGTCCAAAATTTGGATAGGGGCTTCATTCAGGCGCTTCTTTCGAGTCAGTGCATGAAGTCAGTCGAGGATCTCGAAACATGTCAGTTTAGAAACGATAGATTGATAATTCGAACCACAATCGATTTGATAAGTTATTTTTATACCTAGAAGAGGATTTCCCAAAGTTTTATTATATTGAATTCATATATTATAAATAATAAAATCTTTCTATGTGTTACATATGCATCATCTTAAATGATAAATTATTTACAAAATACAAATATGTAACTAAGAACTTAGTTGATTTTTTTAATTTTATCCTATTTTAGTCTTTTAATAATATATAACAATTTAATATCAATTTTATATTTGATAAGCGTCATTCTATATGTTGGGTTTAAAATAATAAATCATCTAACAACGAATTAAACTTATTTAGTAACTTAACTATAATTGAGATGCATAACTAAAGTTGGAAAATTTACTATTGAAAATATAATATTTTGATAATAGTAACATAATTCGAGAGAATAATACTTATAATAAATAGAGTTGAGGAAATTGAACTAAAGATAAAATATTTTTCATGAAAAATGAAACTATCTAATTTTGATTAAGAACGAAAAATAATGCATTTTTGAATAAATTCGTTATTTCAGATGCACAAAATTATTACTTATGAATATATGTTTTGTAAATATTTTGTTATTACTCCATTCATCCTATTTTGATAAGGACTTTTTATTTGGCATAAAGATTTAAGAAATTTTAAATTAAACTCACAAACTAAACTTTCACTCTATTTTTTTGAACTAATTAAGCGGTATTTTTATAAAGAAAATAATCCTGTCGATTAAAGGGATGGGTAGTCTGTTACTAAATATTTTAGAACCCAAAGGATGAAGCGTCGCTTTGTATGTTTGGGTGAGGCAATTTAATATTTATGTTTGGGGTGAATTAAAAGTATCATCCTTATATTTTAAAACATGGTCGATTAGTCTTTGAATTTAATTATTTTCGTTGAAATCGATAATTAAGGCCCCATGTGATATGCGTGCCGTTTGTAAAATTAATTCGGTCAATTCGTAATATTTAAAAATGGCGTGGGTACCTTTTATGTTTGGTGGGCAATTTCATCACTTATGTTTAGGGTAGTCTCATATCATCACTTATGTTTTAAAACATGGTCCCAATTGGTACTGCCGTTAATTTTTTTTTAAATTAAGTCGATTATTAAGTCCCCGTGTGATATGCAGTGCCCATTTTGAAAGAGGGTATTTCGGTCAATTCGTAATATTTAAAAATTATAACATACTACAACCCCTGCGCTCTACCAAACCATGAAAGAATATATGCCAAAACTCCCAAACGTCTTTCTTTGCTACCTCGCGTCTCAGCCTGCCGATTCATGTGAGTTCGCTTTAGTCGGTCGCGAGTTCCGGTCAGCCGTTTTGACCGATTCCGGCTCAAAAACCAGCGAATCGTCAAAAACCACCAAAAAAAGCGGCTCCGCTTTCACCCAAAGTTCATCAAATTGGCGTTTTAGCCCCTCCCAAGCAAACTCCGAACAGGATATCGGCGCCAAGGTTCGAGAAAGCTTGAGACCATGGTGTCTCGTGTTCAAAAACCAATTTCCGGCCTTACATCACGAATCCGAGATAATGGCCCCGTTCTTGGAAAAGCTCCTTGACCGGGGGTTATGACAGCTTGACAGAGATGGGGATGGAGAGAAGTGTTCAAATCGAAACTTAAACTGACCTCGATTAGGAACCACAAGCAGAATTTGAGTCTTCAAAAAGTTGGAAGACATGCATGAAAGGATTCAGTCGTAACCGTGAATTCTCAGAATGCTAACACCCAAAGTGGGCGAATACATGGTGAGGTGAGGTAAGACTTGATTGGCCCCGTTTCGCTTATCAAAGCTTTAACTCCAAGCCAATATGCAAGTGTGTTCGGTTTCAATAAGAGGACCGAAGCAAACAAAAAATGTTGTTTTGATTAAAGACAATTTACCCTTACAATAGCACGTCACGTATCACATGAGGACCGCACTAGCAATTAAAAAAATTAGCAGCGGGTACAATTGGGACCATGTTTTAAAACATAAGTGATGATATGGGACTACCCTAAACATAAGTGATGAAATGGTTCCCTTACCCAAACATAGGTAATGATTCATGCCTTTTGCCCAATATTTTAAAATCTCAAAATAGTAGTAGCTATTTTGTATGAATCACATCCCGCATTTTTATATATATTGGCCAAATCAAGTATTCGAGATGATTAACTTTACTCGAATTTGTAATATTTCTATTTTAAACTATAAATTAAATATTTTTAAAGTAAAATAATTAGTAGTCATCATTATACTATGTTAAGTTATTCACAATTAATTTTCATATTTCTAAATTCATTATTTCAATAGTATAATCTATTCAATTAGAAATATATGCCGTACAAATAATGAGTAAGATTTGTAAATAAGAGTAAAAATTAATAAAAACTAATATAACTTTTACCATATTATGTCAAGTAGAACACATAGACTTCACACTTTTATTTGTTTCAATTTGGATCGTTTGAAGTAAAATAAAGAACATAATATTATTTGTATATATTCAATGCAACATATATTATACTTATAAGTTATGTAATATATTTCCCTAACTTGATAAATGAATATATTCCCCTAACTCGAATAATTATATTGAAGTTGTTCAATATGAAATTTACATTTATTTGTAAAGTTTGATGATGATTACTTAACATTTTGATTTGATATTTTACATATAAGTTACATCCAATAACTTCCAGGTAATATACAAATTAAATAATTATAATATCTAAATTTGAAATTTGAATCTTCCTTCTCATCTTTATATGAAATTGAATCAATAAATTTTGACTTGCTTTATTGAGAAATAAATTCCCATAAGGTGGTTCTTAAGGGAACTATCAAGGGTTCAGATGATAAGCATTTAATGAATGGTTGATGTAGTGAATATATAAATCCATAAAATCTTTGAATATATATACATATATATAAGCAGAGATAACTCCAACGAATTAATTTCAACATTTTGTAGTTTTATTAATTACAAGACAACTAATGACTAAAGAACTTCAATATATAATTAAAAAGTAATGAAAGCTAAAAAAAATAAATTAATTTTACAAGTAAATAAATTGCATGAATAATTTGTTAAAACTAAATTACAAGGGCAATTGTATTGGTTCAAGATAATAAACGAAGAGATTCTCAATATGACAAAAACATGATATAAATCTTGCAAAAGGTGTTCAAAGTCACTAATTAGGACATTATATGAAATATATTGCAACGATTTTGGTGATAATAACATTGATGAAATCTCAAGGTCAACAATTACATATTCACCAACTCTTTTCAACATTAATATTATATCAATAATTCTCAACAATTATAAAAATAATAAATATGTATTTAATTATTTTTTACAATAATCAATGACATGTAACACCATCAATATTTATTTATAACATATCTTTTAACTATTTACCAGCATAAGCGGTTTTGGTCTCGAAATAGGTTATATATAATCTGACTGGAAGTCTTACTTGTATTTCTTTGCAAATCAACTGCAATGTATAGTGAATAGTGCACAATCATGAAATATATCAAATCTTGTATACAAAGTATTAAAATCTCTAACTCAAAGATGTGACAAATTATTATGACAACTATAAATAACACTATTCATATCTTCAAAATGGATTGATTCAAGCGAGATTGTCTGGCTCACAATTGGCTTGTGAATCTTTTAATTCAATATAATATAAATTTTATTTCCAGCCGTCAAGCGTGACAATAGTTAAACTACTAAAGACAACAAACTTTTAGACACTCATTAATAATATTGTAAAAACAAATTATAAATTCATATCAACTTTAAGAAAAAATAGTATTTGTAAGCTCCTAAAAAATAACATATATAATCAACAAAATATTAGAAACTATTATCCATTAACATATCAAAATTATTAGCTAGTTTATTAAAAAGAAATTGAAGTTCTTGTTTATTTTAAATTTATCCATAAATTTCTTATTTGATAGATCCTAAGTGACATTTAAAAATGGTTAAAATCCGTTTAACATCAAAACTAGACGGAGGGGGTAAATTGAAAAGATAGAAAGTTGAGGGGCAAATGGATTTTCATCCATTTACTCTTTAATTATTTTCATAAAATTTTGTAATTTATTAAAAAGAGTCCCAGGTTCTTATTTATTTTAAAATTTATCCCATAAATTTCTTATTTCATGAATCCCTAAATTGCCCTTATGTAAAATGGATTTCATGCCAAAACTGGACGGATGAGGCAAATGGAAAAGATAGAAAGATCAAAGATGTGGGGCAAATGGTTCATCATTTACTATTTTACAATAGCTATGATGGTTGATGGTAAAGAAGATGGAAGTTGCGAGTATTAGAACTTATAATAACTGTTTCATGGGGAAGTGGGAACTTAGATGTCCTGTGATTTGATTTGGATATTTTGAGTAACAACAATGTAAAATCAATATAATTGTATATGGTGTATTGTTAAAGTCATACGAGTCTTCTGTATTATTTAATTAAAATTAAATGCTGTTTTATTTTTAAATATTGTATACTTTTTCTATTATTAACTTTCGTTTGAATAATTTAGTAGAAAATAAAAAATACAATATTACCCTTGACCAACAATTACTTTATATTTCTTATTATTCTAAAAAAAATATTGGTATCATTTTATATATTTTTAAAAATATTTTCATAATATTATTTACTTGTAATTTTTCATAATAATAGATTCTTGCAATTTATGAACGCTAAACCTTTTAAATTAAGACTTCGATGGTGACTAGTGCTTATTATATACTATTTCCAACTCAATTTAATTAATGTTTTTATTTTTTATGTGTCACATTTTGATCATGAATATTATAAAAAAAATTATAAAAATAATACTGTTAAAATATTTCAAAAACGAATCCAATAATATCAATTTTATATTTATTAAATTAAAAACTAAAAATGAATTGATGGTCAAAGATTAATAGTAAAAGCCAACAACATCATTTTTGAATTGGAGGGAGCATGTTGTAAGAAATAAAAAATATTATAAAAAGGTAAAAGTAATGAGATTAAATATTAATGCGAGTAAAATAGTCTAAAACATTATACATTTTGGAGAGAAATAAATATTTTGCCATCTCAAGTCACACAAATAAAGAGTGTAGTACACTTGTCATCACTTTTGATGGAGATTTGGATATTTGGGGATGATGTGCAATATTTAAAGTAATACAGGAGAGGTAGGGTGCTAATTAAATAATACAAAGAGATACGGTACAACTTTTAAATAATATAGGGAGTTGGGTGCAATTTACCTATGAAGAAATTGATGTTGCAAATAGTGAAGGTTTAAAGAGTTGAGATGAATTGTGCATTGCTTTGTATCCATTTCCTAAGAAGTGTTTTTCTGGAGGGCCTTTAATCATATTGGCTTTGGTAAAGTTCTGCTAATTATGCTGTGGCAATGCTTAATTCATTGGAACACCTTGGAAATATTTCTCAAACTAGTATCGTAAGTAATGTATCAATAATCAGACCTTTCAATCAGCCACATAGGACACCTTTTAGTATCCAACTAACCGCATTCTAATTTATAACCGCCGGTCTTCTGTCCGTAATAATCCTCTATATCAATCCATGTCAAAAAGTATGTCACATTAATATAATAATGACATATGTCCTTTTTAAAATATAATTTCCATAAAATTAGAGTACCACTTACATCAACTATTTACCACAAACTAACATATGTGTCCGTATCAGAAATTGGTATAGAAAATGAGACGGGTGATCACGCCTATCCATTTATATGTTACTTGATAGATTATCTGCATGTGGATCATAGAATGTCTCTCTTTTGCCTCGTTGGATGTTTATTTTCATTTTTAAAAAACAGTTGATTAGGCTGTGTTGTAAAATATCATATCATCTCTCTTCTGCCTCTTTTAGCTGTGATTCTAATTGTTTAATATTTTCTACAGGATTTTAGTCAGTGTGATGCCAAACGGTCTACAGGGCGCGCTTGCAAGATTTGGTATCTGTCTACCTTTGACCTTACACATTTTTTTAATTGTTTTGTGAATTATAGCATGCTAATGAGGAATAAAAGCTCCATCACCCCGTCTCTCGTTTATGTTAATGTATTCTGCTTTCTTTGCCACCAAGATCTGATTTATGTGTGTCATAATGTGTGAGCACTGAATAACCGTAGGGTTGCGTGTTGTTGCCTAATGGGTTTAGTGGCATTGCTTTGAGGTATTTCACTTTTATGGCTTGCAAACTTCTCACTTGCTTTTTTTTTTTTTTTTCTGCATAGTACTTATAAGGATTGAAGATAAATAAGCAGGGGAGGATTAGGAAAATGAAGACTTTGTTCAATTACTTATGAATTAGTTGGGCGTCGTCACGTCGTGCATTTTTTAAATTCCTGTTTCAAAGTGAAACGACTTAGATTTTACTATGTTGGGGATTTAATGTAATCTCTTTTCACAACTGTTCATTACTAAAGGATAAATGTATCTATTTATCACTTATTGGTTACCAATAATAATTTTTGCTTTGTTTAGATTTTCATTTGGTTTGGATCTTAATTTTCTTAGCACTAGCAGTGATGCGACAACTTTTACGAACTCTCTAATTTCTAATGAGTGGTCGAACATTTGTAAGAAATCTGTGCGTCGTTATCTGAACTTTCTTACATGTAAGGTGTAGCGGTTTGATATAGTTCGCTGGGTAAAGTTCGGTATATCACATGCCATGCTTGAAAGGATCATGAGAGGTGTGGAGTGGTCCAATGGTACTGAAAGTGTGGTACGTGGTGACCTTAAACTATTTCTGAAAGATCGAGTTAGTATGTGAAGTATTTAAGAGGAATTATTAAATATGTAGAGATAAAGTGGCCGATTATCTTTAATGAAGTGAATGTTGAGAAATTGTTATTTATAGAGGATCCCAAAAGACCATTCCTACCAAGTTGTTGAGGAAATAGCAAAATTAATCCACTGGGTGATTTAGAGCCTTTTAAACAGCCTGGCCACTATGAGCACAAAACCGTCGTGCTTTCTTGGGTACTTTCAAATAAAATAGGTTAAGTTCACATTTAATGCCTAGATTGTTGGGTATAAAGCCATGGAAAGGACACTCCAAAAGTCATTTTTAATGGATGAGTACCCGGGAATCGATTTTAAATTTGTCAAGCATTTAATCCCTTCCTCGTGGGATCACAGGGCACTACGTGCTCGTATCCCACTGTTGATTGGAGGGAAAAGAGGCGGTTGAAGATTCAAGCCAAAAGCGACTATAAAGGTGGAAGTAAACCCTTCCATTTCACTTTCTCCTCTCCTTTGGAAATTTCCGTTTTAAAAGGCAAAACTGTCAAAACTCCTCGCGTCACTTCACTTTTCTCTGATTTCTGTTGATCTTCCCGCTTCTTTCGGCGACATCCTTACGGCTCCTCGGAAATGTAACTCCCCACTGCTCTTTTCGGAACCTCCCTCTTCGAGAGAAAGTGGTCCTCGACATCGATAATTTGAAGGGTTACGAGGTCTTCCGGCAGGGAATCGTGATGTCGAGTCATTCTCAGGAGGTCGCGACTCTTCGCTGGTGCCACCCACTCTAGTTGTGGGTGTTCTGTTAGAGGCGGGTTATGAGTTGGTCGAAAGGAATTGTCCTTTCCGCTTAATGTTTGACCGTCGTCTACGAAAGGTGTTTCAGCTTCAGTTGTGGTTAACTCACAAAGAGTTCTCTTTGGAGTTGATTTGTTCTGAAGTCTCTTCAAGGTGATTTATTACTTAAAAAGGTTGACCGTTTTGTCGTAATCAGTTTTGACTGCCATTTAGGAAATCATGGCAGTAAATCTGGTTGATTTCTCCTCGACCGCTCGATTCGTAAAACTATCACGAGAGGGGCCTGGCGAACGAGAATTCGTAAGCGGAATCGCAAGCGACCAAATTCTGCGGAGGCCGATACTCGAACTTATTTTTGCTTCTTTAATAACCTATCCAAAGCGTTTTGAACTTCGCTGCGCTAGGCTTTCGTTATGTCAAGGGATTGCCTCGACTTTACTTGAATCTGATGGCCGCCCAGGAGGGCCTCACAAAAGAAAGAAGAAGAGGACTCTTGTCGAGGCAAATCTCACACTTGTGAGAAAGGCTGCCCAAAGAGACAAAGCACGCTGGCTCGAGGGCAAAGATAACAAGGTGAGGACCTATTTAGTATAAAGGGGGGATCCCTCATTACAAATGAACAATCGACTTGAACCACGCGAGGGAGTATTTCTCTATCCCTTCCTCGATCGAAATGAGATTGCCTCGGGGCCGGACCAAGTATATCGTCCGTTAGTAAAGAGGGGCGTTGGTAGATGGTCTACAAGTACAGGTTGGACGAATGTATAGAGTATTTTACTTATTTGTCTCTTCCCCTTTATTCATTTACCATGAATTGTCTTGCCCATAATCGCGCCCCGACCCAGTTAAATCCTTAGGTTGGATTTATATTACCGTTTTCCACATGATGCAGCCAGAACGTTAGAATTAAAACCCAGCAGGCCCTCTTACACGTCAACTTTTCAGCATTTCACACAAAAGGGGCCAGTTCTTCCCTCGGCCCAGCTGCTGGGTGTCTTGTGGATGAAACACAGGAAGGTGTTTGAACCCGATGGCATTCCCTTTGGTTCTTCTTAAAGGGAGGTATGGATGCGAGTTCCCAGGGCATGGGTTCCGCCGCGAGGATCAGCTGAAGACCTTATTTGCCTAGAAAATTTGAAGAGAGAATATTTAAATAAAATCTGGCTGGAAGATCTTACCCGAAGGAGTAGGGGTATTAGTAGGAAGCTTGATCAGTGCGAGCCGGGAATTTGACTTGTCCGAAAATCCCATCCCTTGGGGTATATACTGATTCTCTGACCTTTATTTAATTTACCCTCTTCCTATACTGATCCTCGTTCCTCTCTTGTGCAGGTGAAATCTTGCTAGCGGCGAAGGAGACTGCTCCTCCTAACACGTGCCTGGAAAGTATGCGGGGTAAAGACCTATCGCCTTTAAAAAGGTGAAGGTCGTGAAGAAGGCGGCTTCCTCGCCTCGTCCTTCCCGCTGACAATTTGGTGCCACCGCCAGCTCCGCTGTGATCTTTTGGCTCTTCGCCAGAGTCGAGACGAGTTCCTCACTCGCCTGCCATACAGACATGGAGTTGTCCCTTTGATCCTCCTTCCTTCTCATTTGAAGAGGCCTCTTAATGAAAGGCTGTTTACAAGGGAAGGAGAAGCGACCAGCGCCAAAATTTCTACGACCTCTAAGAGGCGGTATGCACCATCTACCGTTCCCGGACTACGACCGCCACGTGTACTTGGGGTTGCCCATCCTGAATTTACATGCTGCCTATACTACGCGGAAGTCGAGATATGCGGGCACTCCGCCAAAGAAACCTCCCGATCACTTTCATGTTGTAGGGCCTTTCTCTTAGAGGGTTTGTGTCGAGTTACTCGAAGCAATCGATAAATGCAGGAAGTTTGGCAGGGGATATATGAGCATTTGATCGAGGTATGTTCTTCCTTTTCGTCCCTAGTTTTATTTTACCGTTTCTTGATCATTTGTCGTTTCTTACGTCTTTAGATCGCGAGTTGTAAAGGCATTATCAAGTTGCGGGATTGTAAGGCGTGCAAGTGTTACGAAGGGGTTGGTTGGCGAGGTAATGGTAGTGGGAAGAATCTGACAGAAATAGAGCGAAAAGAACAAGAGAAAAATAACAAGAGAGAACTAGTAGATACCTTTTACCATTGCATATTACGGTAGTGCTTTCATGACCAATAGGATTCTGATGATTCATTTCTTTGAAAATAAAAATGCTAAATTATTCTAGATAATACTCTTGGAGTTAGTTAGAGGAAAGAAAGAATTCCATGATCACATTTCTTCATTTACGAGGGACCAACCTTGTTGGTTTGTTGTTGCTCTCATAAATAAATCTATTCAGGCTGTGATTCTATTTCTCATTACAAGCTATCGCCACTTAATGTTGTCCTTATTGATTCTCCCGATCAACCCGTTGTATAGGGATCCTCTGATAATCGACAGCTGTAAGCAGGCATTGATTGTTGTAGTCTTGTTGCCAGATCCGTGTGAAATCGGCGTAAAATTCCCAAAGGATATACGCATGGCGATGAACCCGATTAGTGAATGGCGATAAGGTTGTATATATTCTGAAGCCAGTGGAGTTTATTATAAGTGCTAAGATATAGTATGTATTGAGAATTTCCCGTATCGACATACCGCTCTTTGTGAAGTTCTCACATTAAGCGGGACTATGACCCTTTGAGTAATCATGAGGCTCAATTCACTTTCAACTTCGTAGTCCGAGAAAGATATTGGCTCTCATGGAGACAAGTTCATTTCGTTGTACTTCCCTTGAGAATAGTTTTAGGCGTTTGGGGAATCACCCCCTCATATTCACTTTGAGATAGTATCAATTCGACGCTTTGGCCGCAGGGGAGGGGAGGTTGCTTTATTTGCTCGGTTCGTGGTGGTAGGGGTGGACTATAACTTGTGCCGTTGTGTCCTTCACTTTCTCCGGCCACGAGGCTCCACCGGGTATCACCAAGCGATTGGCTTACCACATTTCCGCTTTCAAGTCTGCGATCGTTTATTAATGGCGCGTATTTCTGAGTGGTCGCGGTAGATTTTTGTCTCTTTCACAGTGCCTTGTTCGGCAGCGTTTAGGTAGAAGACTGTATCTTGCGCTTGTGATAATATCTACGATATGGCGACTCTGAGGGTTTGCGTTGGTTATACTCTTAGGGTTCCCAAAAGCTCGTCGTTGGTTATACTCTTGGGAGTGCAGATTTGTTGATTCAATCATTATAGGGCATTTCGCGGAGGTCAGTAGAGGAGTGTAGCCTCTTTCGGGAGGGTTGTCCATTACTCGTATGTCTTTCCCTAGACCGAGTGCTTGCTTGGTGACCTCGGTATCGCTTCTGTCTTGTGTCCACTAGATTCGGTGCTTTCTGCTTCTTTCTTCTTAAGTTTCTCCAATTTGATGTGTTGTTTAGCTTCACTTGGTTAATCACGTCTTTCGAGAGGGAGTTTTTAGCAATAAGTCCTTCTTAGAAACTGTAAGAAAGCCCGTTGAAAAATGCATGTAAGCGACCTTGTCATCGGCGAGGGATGCAAGAGAATGCGTTATGTATGATAGGCTCTTCGGCGACTCGTTCGGGCTCTGTTGTATCCGTCGGTATCGTTTCATCTTGCATAGATGCAGATGCATGATGCGAACTTAGCGGCCAGCGTCCGCCGTGGCACGATGAATCAATGGATTTGAGGAAATCCGTATACGATCGAGGCTTTTCACGTTAGGCTATTTAGATGCTTAGCGTAAGCGTCAGGGATGATGGGCCGTTTATGGTCATGTGTTAATGAACCCGCCGTAGTACTTGAAATTGGATCCCCGAGCACCAAATTAGAATAAGGTTAGGCTGTGGAAGTTTAAACTTTTAAGCGATGTTATTATGCGATACGTAAAAGCGTCTTTGTCGTGGTAGCTAATGGAGTTGACCTACTAGGATGGTAGAGGCCGTCATCTTTTCAAGTCGTTCAACCGTTCTTTGTAAAGTGGCTCACAATTTGAATCTAATGGAGGTCTGAGGCACACAGAGGTGTTGCGGACTTATTTTTGATCTCGAGTGCGGTCGAGGTGCACTATGGACCTCGTCGATTAGAGCGGCCGAGACTCTCGTGCTCCTCGCTTTAGGTGGGAGTATTGGTTCTGTGATTGGACTCTTTGTACTGCAGTGCTGGCTCCATTCTTGTTCCAGTGCTACCCGTTCCTCATGAAGTACATTTGTTGGAATATAAAACCAGCCACGGAGGAAAGGGGCGTGTTGGTAATCGACTAGCGAGGTGCTGCGTTAGGTTGTTATTGTCAAGACATGTTGTTGAATGGGATCTTTTGGGTCCCCCGAGACGGCGTCCAAATGATGACTAGGTTTCTAAAGGCTATTTGGTTATTTGGTAAGTAAACCCTTAGAAACTGTGAGAGCTATACGGGCTTTCTTACATGTGAGTGTAGCGGGTTGATATGATTAGTGCGGGTGACGTTCGGTATATCTTGCCTCGTCACCAAAAGGGTTACTTTCTTCCTTTCTTGATTACTCCATCCTTTACTTAATCCATCCTGTACAATAAATGACACTACCTATGCTTTTAATTTATTGAAAAGTAGTAAATAATGTTTGTACTTTATTATTGGATTGAGTCGGAAACAACTTGTGGCCATTATAATGAGGTGTAAGACTTGCTATATGCCTCCCGTTACCGGTTTAGGCGAAAGCCACTTCATAACTATCGGGGCTTGTTGATGTTGACTATTAGCTTAAGCATTAATGTAATACAAATGCAAGGGCGATGGTTAATCCACTCGTGAAAAAACTTTTAGTGCCTCAACTTATTTGGTCTAATTTAACAAGTTCATATCGTCTCAAAAGACAAGGAAGAGCAAAGTCTTGCTATTAAGAGCCCGAAAGCACTTCCTATTTACAGTTCCCTAAATATGCATTCCACCCTTGAAGACGGTACTCACGAGCTGCCTCTGCAGGATTAGCAGCCTTAATGATTCCACGGCCAACAATTATAATGTCACTACCTCTACCAGCGATTACCTGAAATTGCAGACACATCAATTCTGGTATAATTCACTCACTAACTTTGGTTCTTTCTTCATGATAAGGAGATGTTTAGTCCTACAAGGGATTTACAAGAGAAAGGAGCCATCAAAATTATAAGGGATTACAGAATTTGGAGTGTTGTACTGCTGACCCAGAGCATCTCCACCTTTCACCAATTGAACACCAGGAGTAGCATGAATCAAGGCAGGATTTCCCGGTCCGCCTGGCCATGATGCAGGATTTACTGAGATGAAACCAATGACAAAGTCTGAATGATCCTCCGCAATTTTGACTGCAGCAGCTGTATAATCTCCCTTGGCAAGGGTACCTGCTGAACTCATTTCAGCAAGCAACAGTAGGCCCCTACCACGAGGCAACCCCTGAACACAATATTTAATTAAGAAATGAAGATTTAAGAAATGAAACGTTGGAAGATTGAATACAGTTGCACTCAGGGAAGTAAAACCTTCAGCTTTAGCCCATCGACGATCCCTGGACCCGGTATTATATGAGCATTAATGATGTCTGCCCAATCCAAAATGTGGAACACACCACTGCGAGAAACATTGAAGACAATTAACACATGCTTCAACATAAGAGAATAACCACCTTTGTATTTTGAAAGAACTGAAGCCCTTACCTCTCATATTGCATTGTGACTGTGTTACCAATGTCAGCAAATTTACGATCCTCGAAGATTAAAAAATTATGTTTCTCTGCGATCGCACGAAGTTGCAATTATAATTAGATAGAAGTTAACATAAACTTACATACTCCCTATGTTTTTTAATATTTAATTGCTTAGCTTAGAAGTACTTTATTAAGAGGTTGGAAAACTAGGCAATAAAGTCAGATTTTATCATTTCCAAAGATGGGCCAATTTCTCAACCAACAAAATAAAAATAGATCGAAACGACAATAAAATTGAAGAATTTAAAAAAGTCAAATACAAAGAGTCATGAAGCAAAATTGACTCCACAAAGTTACTTTAGGGATTGAAATTATAAAATGATAAAAAATTGAATTTGCATCGGCTTCCGCAAAATAGGAATTGAACCCAAAAATTATTTCCTTGCCATTCGCGCAAATTATCTACTCCATTTTAAGGTTATTTTTTTCTTCCCTCGTTTTTACTCTTTTTCAATTATATAAAAATAAAAATAAAAAATATTTTAAATCATATACAAATATAAATTAAAAAGACATTTTATTCCGTCCATATTATCTCCACCATCGCAAAAGATTTTCGTATTTTTGAAGCTTTTTTAAATTTTTAAAAGCTGATTGACTTTGATGTAAGATATTTTGTTTGTGTTTTATAATATTTTATAGAAAAATATATTAAAAAATAAATAAATTTTTCCATTGATATATTTTTCATAAAATATTATAAAACACAAAAAAAATATCTGATCAAATTCAACTATAAAGAAAAAGTCAAAATGTGACAATTGAGACGGGAAAATGTCTTTAAAATTTAATTTTATCTAAATTTACATTTTCTATCGACATATTTGGCCTTTAATTTTGATTTGGGTGAATAATAAGGAAAAGCCTCTTAAAGAGAATAAAAATGAACCCAAAATAAAAAAATTGTGGTTGAGAGTGAATTTTAGGAAAATTATAGGAGAGCTGATGTGAACGCTCTAAGAAAGTAAACGATAAAGTATAATGGAACAAGAATTTTTTCCTAAACAATCAACTATGTAAAGAAGAAGGGAGTATTTCAATATACTCAAGAACTGGAAGAAACAAGCGGGATACTCGAAATCAATCCATTGTTCGAAGAAGAAATTAAACTCCATTATTACAAATCTGTTGTATAATTATTTAATGCCACATGCTAAACAAACATGATGCAGAAAAAGTTCAGATTAAATCATGGCTATTCACAGTGTAAAGCATTCAACATGATCAAAGCCTCGAAGGGCAAGTAGACATGATATGATGTCTTATACTTCTCCCGTATCAATATATGTGATTGTTTAGACAAAAATACATGTCTCAAAATATTTGATTGTTTTTCACAAAAGTGATAACTTTTCTATTATCTTACATTTTTTTCCCTATAAAATTTCATTTCTGATCTTAAATTAGATTACCTCTAACTAATGGATGGCAAAATATAAAATTTGCATACATCCATAATAAAATAGTTTTAGCTTAAACAATCACTTATAATTGATACGGAGGTAGTAGTAGTTTGCCATACTAGTCATTCCTCTTTCTTTTTTCAAGTACTTCGAAGTCTTTTACAAGTGCATTGAAGAGAAATGCTTATGATGCATGAAAATGCCATAATAACTCACCGCACGAAGTTTTGAACCAAAATCTGGAGTGAAATCAGGCAAGATGTCTACATGGGTCTTCAGCATGCAAATTTCAGGTCCAACCTGCATAAAGGATTTCAGTTTATTAAATTACAAGTCATAGAAGACAGTTTAAGTTGCAGAAAGAAAACTTCAAATATCAACATCTTTAAACAAAATGAAATACCAAACAGGCAAACAGTACAAGTTAGCATGACTGTTTTGACGCTTGCCGAAGACAGAGCAAGTCATTCTTATTACCGTTTTTGTCCTTCCCCCTCATTTACACCATGGCCACTACAAATGTGTGGTCATAGGAGGTCAATAATTGTCAAGTTTTTTGAAATTTAAGACACTTAGTGAAAAGCTCCTGGAGATAAGTCCCAGAAATGTGGTAATATGATTAATGAAATACTAGTAACAGTGTACCACAATGAATTTACTAACCTATTAGGGTGCCATACTCCCTAAGCCAGCTCAGTTTTTTTTTTTCATGTTTCCTAAGACAGCTTAGTTGATCCATGATATTGTTCCTCTTAAATTAGATAGGCTCAGACTGAACAATAGAACATTGCAGATCATAAATCACCGTACATCTGACATTACTAGTAAAATCAAATAAATAATGTCCAACAAGTTCCTATCAATGCACCAAATTGTAAGAACTTAGATATTAAAGATTTCTGGAGGCTACAGTAATTGTACTGCATTGGGGGAGCAAACTTTGGAGTAAACAGCAGTTCAGGAATGAAAAAGCCAGGAATTGAAATTTCATAAGAAAGGTACCCTTAGAAGAAAACCAGGATGTAAATTATATGCTCTACACTACTATAAATTCTGTCAACTGCAGAGAGCAACCTTCAGTCAAAGCTAAATGGAACTCACACAGAAGAAAGAGACTATCTGCTAATTTGATATTGCTGATGACATATCCATCTTACCTTGTCTGCAATATCAAGCAGCTCTGCTGCAGTCGAAACATCTGCAGCCAAACATAAGTTTGTTTCTTTCTGAACCATTATCTCAAACAATCTCTTTCCGGTTGGATTATTTGAAAGTTTTGCTCTCTCGCCATAGGGAACCCTAACTATAGCCTTCTTCTCTGCAACAGCAGGTACTGGTGCAGCTACCTTGCGGTTTTCATGCAGGAAATCCATCACCATCTTCTCAGTTTCCTCTGAGACCTTCCCCTTCTGCCTTAAAATCCTAACCATTTCACTTAGTTTCACCATGGCATGCAATGTGATCCCATTCTGTGCCAAATTTTCCCTGCCTCCTTGCTCCCTTTAACAAAAAAAGAAAAGAAATAGAACACATATAAATGCCAATAAGCATACTGATAGAAAACACCCATGAAATGAGAAATATAGCCCTATGTGTTGTTCAACAACACGAACAACATATAGCAATTAACCTTACAAGATATATTGAACAGATGATTTAGAATATATTAAACTAATGACTAAGTTATGTTTCATATTGATAAACAAGTAAAAAAGAATTCTTTGTTATATTCTGCATCTACTGATGCTGGAATGGGATGAAACAACTTAAGGAAAAAGAAGTATCATGTAACAACAATGTGAATTATGCATAAAAGGTTGGATCTTTCTCCTCAGTATGCAGGAGAGACAATATCAACAAGAGTTTACATCTAGCACAACAGCACCAGAGGCAGCATATCACTCACATCTTTGATTTAAAATTCAAGTGACATCCATTCTAATTTCCAAGCTCCAAGAGTTGTAACATCCAATAATAAAATATAAAAGCAATTACTACCTCCAATTCCTTTTAATTGTCGTTTACATTTTTATCGAGTCAATCTTTACAATATTCCTCAACTAAATTTCATTCTCAAAAGAACTACTTAGAAATTTGTGTTGTAAACAGCCCTTCAAACCACAAAGACGTTATCGGAACATTTATATCAAAAGCACAACCAGCAACCACAATATTGATCCTTAGACAAGTAACGAGTAATTGGTTCAAATTACATATAGACATCATCAGAACATATTATGTCTATCAAGAAATTACAACAAGCCCCAAACAAAACTAAGCAAGCTCAAAAGAACTACAAAGGAATTTGTGTTGTAAACAGCCGTTCATACAATAAAGACATTCTCAAAACATATCCTGCCTACCAAGAAAATACAACGAGCTCCAACATTTATGATCCTTACACTAGTAATCCATTCATACGATTTCTACATTACAACTTGAAACGCCCTACCCCTATCCTTTAAGCCAATCAGAAACAACGATTTAAATGCTCATTATGCATCAAGAATGTGCATTCATAACAAGATACTTCCCACAAATATACAATATATAATACTCCCTCTGATCAATACAAATATAAGGGATTGTTTAAATTACAAGTATTTTATTAAAGGAGCATGCAACTTTTCTCTTTTACACTTCATCAATCAGAGTTAATCATTAAACTTTAATATGAAACTTTATAGGGACGAAAGTGTAAAGTGTAAAGGTAATGAAAAAATATCACTCTCTTTCAAAGCAATGAAGTATGTAGAGACAATATTTTAGTCTAAACAACATTTATATTGATACAGAGTTAGTATAATCATAAATAAAAATATTAAAAAATTGTACCAATTCTAAACGCTCACCTATATTAAAATGCCCATTATCAAGAATTGTGAATTCACAACATAGATCAATAGTCAGCGTCAATGCTTATGCGCCAGTAGCGCTTAAGAGCTTCATTAAAAGCGGATTAAGGTGGTTAGATAATACGTCTTGGCGCAGCAATCGGAAGCCTTTTAGAATTGAGAATGATAGTGAAATAATATTTATCATTTCTTTCATTAAATCATCTTACCGATGAATGAAACAACACCATTTTTGATTTATACTATCTACATTGATCACACCATACTTTCTACAAATCCACAATATCCAATATAACCATAAACAAAAACATTGAAGCTCACACTAACCTATCAATCATGACAACATCAGCAACCTTCAACCCAACACCCTTGACACTAGTAGCGGTAATCAGCTCTGAAAAGTTCCTAAATTTACATCCTCAAGGGTAAAATCACCCTCCCTCCCCCGACCCCAACACTAGTAACGAGTAATCAGCTCATGGGATTCCTAGATTACATCATGAAGGATTCAAATCACCCTCCCCCTCCTAAAAACAATCAGAAACCATAATTAAAATGCACATTATGCATCAAGAATCATACGTTCATAACACATAAAGCACACAAACCCCACAATATATAAAATAACCATAAACAAAAACACCGAAGCTCATACAAACCTATCAATCATGACAACAACATCAATTACTCTTCAAGATAATAATTGAAATTTTATAGGACAAAAACACTGAAGGTGACACTAATGGCATAAGACCTGTACCAGATACTGACGCAATAACTAACACGTCACGTGTCACTTTGTGATAAAAAGTAAGTTAAAGTAACCAACACTAATGGCATAAGAACTGTACCAGATAGTGACACAATAACTAACACGTCACCTGTCACGTATCACTTTGTGATAAAAAATAAGTTAAAAGTAAGTTGTCATATTTTTGTGAGCCATTATCATTTATCAATATATTATTCATGTGTGAGTTATTGGTCTAGACACTAACCTATCAATCATGACAACAACATCAGTAACCACCAAGCCGACCCCCCTCAAGGGGGCAGCAGTCTCAAGCACAGAAGCCCCAGAAGTAACAAGATCCTCAACAACCAAACACCTCCCCCCCTCCTCGACCACCCCCTCGATGGCCTTCCCCGTCCCGTACTCCTTGACCTCCTTCCTCCTCATCACCATAGGCACACCCCCCTTTACCGAAACACACGTGGCGATGGGGAGAGCAGTATAGGGCACCCCACAAACCACGTCGTATTTGGTGGAGGGGGGCAGATTTGAAATGAGGAAGTCGGATATTTGGGTTAGGAGAGAGGGGTAGGAGACTATGAGACGGAGGTCGATGTAGATGGGGGAGGAGATCCCTGATTTCAGCTTGAAATTGCCGAATTTAACGGCCGAGATTTCGTGGAGTTTCAGAACGAGAGACTCCATTATGGTGGACTCGGACATGTTTTTTGGGATTTTTGGGGTTGTGTGAGGGTTTATGGGGGAGGCTTCAAGTGAGTGAGGAGTACAAGTTTGTATATATACTGGGGTGATATGGTCATCGAAACAGAGAGAAAGGTGGTGGGTATTTTGGATATTAGACTTTAGATAGTTTTAGAACTTGTGAAAGCATGAATTATCGGCGTAATTTTACATGTGGTTTGAAGCCCATTTTTTTTTTGGCCATTTATTATCTACACTACGTCTCTTAGATCATCATATTAAGCTACATATTAAATATTTATATTATTAAAATATAAAGTAAAATGAAGTTATGTTAGGTAAAATAGTATTTTGTCTCTTCTTATAAGTATGGGAGCAAAAATATAAAGCCAAAATAGCTCTCTTGCTTTTCTTCGCTTACTTGTCATATGCATCGCATTACCTACTGATACCTTGGATATGAAATTAAGTGGTCTTGTTACGGAATTAAGTGGGTGATCTGCAGCAACGTTATCTTTGGACTCTGCGGGTTTTTGAGGATGAGTCTTTCAGGTCGATCGATGAAAATTAGCGATGAAGTTGATCTTGCCAAGCTCACGAAAGTTCTAGAACAAGAGATGATCGTGAAAAGAAAGGTAGCGGGGTTTGATTGGAATAGTAGAAATACATATAATGTCGTATGGATAGGCTTAGATGAAGCTTACATGTTTAATAAAACGATATAAGATAGATTACAATACTATATAATTGAAGAATGGCTAGAATTCATTAATAATCTGATTCATTAATATTAAATTTTAATAATCGTATTGCAAAAATGTAATTTATGATGGTATAATTCAAAAATTTCCAAAAACAAATATGTAAGAATTATTTTGTGTGCACTAAGATTACCTACAAAGATCACAAAACAATAACCCTAGCGAGACTAGTAATGCCCGTCGATGGACCATATAAATGACACACTGCTTCTGGCGTGGTAGCAGGCAGGAACTCGCGGACCAAATCGGTACTCCCGCTATTCGGTTGAGCAGCTGAGGCCTTTCGGCCGAAAACCCCAAGTCCGTTAACAAAGTAGGGCGATGCGATTGGGCCCAGGCCCTTTGGTTGGAGCGCTTCAAATATTCGGTGGGTATTCGGCTCGGGCCGGTTGGCGAGGCCGTTAGGCGTAATAAACGTGGTAACGTTTAATATAAGCGTCTGGTAGTTTAGCGTAAAATCGTCATGAGCCCTAGAATTAACGTGGGCAGGCTATTATAGCGATCGCGTTTAATACATAATTGTAGCAAAAATCTGATAGACATTAAACACCGTAACAATTAGCAATCGCAATAAGATTGAAATTACCGTGGCGACAATGACCTAAAATGTCCATGACGTATAATGTTGTTCAAATACTAAAATTCGTTGCATAAGAGCTAAATTGTTGAAACTTCCGCTTAGAAGCGGCACTACTCCTGCATATCTACCTGACCCACGAATTGTATTTGATTGTTTCCTATCATGGTATCTTTGCTTAAAAGTGCCAATTGTTGACCTTGTCTACAGGAACACTTTGGTGATTGACCTTGACAAATGAGAGATGATCGTCATATTGATGTTAAACTTCGACCTTTGATAGCTCATATGTTGTAGCATCATATGTGGCAAATTGATTTTCATGGTAATGTTTATTGTAGACGAATTTGTAGAAATTGATTTTCATGGATCTATAAATAGGGCAAACAACATCTTGAATAATCACAACTTCACAACTATCAATTCATAATATAATTATTCAATTTTTAATTGTTTCAAACCATCTTGTTCACTATGCCTCGAAGAGAAAGAATTCCAGTTGGTGTCTCGTGTAAGAGATTTTTCAAGGTTATCACCAGAGCGAATCCAACGAAAATTTCGTACTCTTACCCATTTTTGTTTGAAGATAACTTTCTTGGCGGTGAGTGTAAGCTAGCTATCGATGACGAGCTTCATGTTGTCCAAATGAAAAATGGAAGGCTCGAGGATGGTGACGAAACACATCATTTTTTCTTAACGGATGGGTGGCATGAATTTGCGGAACGTTACAACATAACCTATGGTGACTTTGTAACGTTCAAGTTTCATCATGAAAGGACTAAACGTAATGGATGTATCGTATTTGTTGTCCGTATTTATGGTACTAGTTGTTGTGAGAAAAAACCTATTGTACCTTAAGCTACTTATGTAAACTCCTAGCCTCACGAGTATAAACTGTGTCCGGCTTAATAATGTTGGAAATGTTGGGTTTTACGGATTAAAATAACAGTATAAAATTAAACGAGTTCTTGAATATATAATAAAAATAATAACATAATAAGAGTGTGTACTTTCGCCGAGGATCATGCGGTAGGAATATGTTTGAGGAGACTACAAGACAATCAACGTAGATTATCTACTAAGAATAGTCTACCAATGTATGAACAAAACCCCTCTAGTGAGAACTTTACTAGAGCTCTTTAAAATATTAAAAATGTAAACGAGGTTGGACGAGAAAAATCCAATGAGATTTTTTCCACTTCTAGTCGACTAGCTGAAAGAGGGAGAGAGTTTTCCTTCTTAACTTACTTGAAAGCCAAAGTATGAATGGCAAAATATTTAGTACAAAAGATGGCTATATATAGGGATGGTGGAATGTTTTAGAATAATACATCGCTAGAAGGTGAGAGCATTCTAGAAACCCCTGAGATAAATCCGAAATAGGAGAGAATATTCAGAACCTTACTCACTCTTTCTTTCTTTCGATCAGCGCGGACTTTGGGTGGAATTCAACAATCAAAAATTTAGTAATTTCAAAGAGTTTCATTTAAATCGCGGAAGTTATAATGTATTATAATTCGATTCGTTGTTGTGTGTATTTTCTTGGGAATTTCTATCGAAAATATGATATATTAATTTATGTTAACGAACATCATAGTAATATATAGATTATGAGAAGACTCTACAGTAATAATCATAACCCCTAAATCCAATCGAGTTACCTAATATGTCAATTGTCTAACAATGATCATATATTTGAACCTCAGTTATTATTATTATTAAATATATGTCGGTTTGTACAATCTAATTGTTCATGGGCATATATTTTTATGAGATTTTAACATCTCACTATTTTCGGCAGGGGAAGTGATAGTTATGGTTTCATTTATTAAAATGAGGTGTGTGCTATCGTAAATTCGGGGTGATGGTGAAATTGAGAGCATTGGCGATGAAGGATTCAAGTAGTAGGGTTTTAGTTTAAAAATTCACATAACTAAAATTCTATTAATTAGGATTTTTCCTTTTTTATAATTTTAGTTTCGAATTTTAATGCACACAAATCATTATTTGAGTATGGAAATATTTTTCATGACTTTTAATGTTTTGGAAATTGATCAAAACTTTTTCTTTTTAGTTATTATCACTTTTAATATTAATTAAAGTGTTGGTAAATTACATGTAACATTAAAACTAGAATAGAGTGTAGTTTCATATAAGTACTTATATTAACTTGGAATAATTATTTAAATATAATTATAAACATGCAATTACGATAATTAATTTACCTAATAGATAAGATTAATTATAGTATATTTATTTAACATATGGTTTGTTTGGTGAATATATTTTCTATTTTCATTTAATATATATGTATAAATCCATGCTATGTGATTTAATTTCTTGCATATATATATATAGTAATGGGAATGTAAAGGAGATATATTGATATAACCTAGTTTTGTATGTTAAATACGGTGCGAATAGTTTGTTAGTTAATAGCGACCGGTGAGTCATATTTATTTATTTTATTTATTTTTCCCTTTAGCGTGTGTCTTTCTTGAATGGGTTAGTAAATAAATGTCTTGTCGTGGAGACATTGAAGATGACGCGGTCTGACATTTGACAAACTTGGAAGTTTCGGGAAGTTGAAGAATACAAAATGCGTTTGTAAAATGCTAAATGAGACCTTATATTAGTATAACACTTTGTAAGAGCATTGTAATAGGTCTATTTTATTTGGGGGTCATATCATATATCTTATAAGTATATTATTTATTTTATTTTTCATGATGTGCATATTACTTGGTATGCTGTATACATGTTAAATAATAATCAAATAATATTAATCTCACTATTAAGTTTTAATAATATGAAGTCAATTTTAAAGTTGTGCAACTTATCACGACTCTAGGATTTTACTTGTGATGGCGGGTGTCTTGGTGATGGGTATAATGATAGATAAATGTTGATGATTTTAAATAACGTTATGGGCTTCGGATAGTCATTCAAAATGCTTGAATTAGTTTAATTGGTTTGTTAGCGGTGATTTCCACACTAATGTTGTGGGCTCGGTGATACCTGCTTCATCAGTGGCGCCTGTTAAGTGTTAGTGACTCGAGGGGATTTGTGTCGTGATACACAATTGATTCATTTAATCTACCATTGTCTTTGGGATTCAAGTATGCGGTGTTGCGGGTTTAGTTCCAACACGTGGATCTTGAATACCTTATACATTCTGAGATTTAATCGATTATAATATTTACCCAGTTTATTTGTAATATGTTAGATGTTTTTGAACTTCACTATCTGTGATTGCATATTTTCTTTTATGATTGGCATACTAAATTTACTTGTTTTATTGACCGTTAATTGGGCAAATGAAAACACAACTTCATTATGTGAAATAAAAAAAGTTAAAGGAGAAATCCATAAACTTGTGGTAATATAGTGTTATAATGCTAAACGCATTTTCCTTTATAAGCCATTGAAGATGGCTATGTACTAATAAAAGACAAGTAATGAATACCGTAATTGTTTAATCATATAGACACGTTACATATAGACACCTTACATGAACTTAGGTTCAAGTTATTGGGTTTCAGTTAAAATAACAATTACAAAAAGCCGTAAGATGATTACGAATATGTAAAACATTGTCTAAGTGTGTACCTTTCTTGAGTTTTATTGGAATAAATCTGAGTGGCTACGATCAATCAGCGTAGATTGTCTCAGAATATTTCACACCAACGTATGAAGCGAACCCGTCCGTGAAACTCTTTAGAAATCTTTAAAATATTAAGCAATTAGACGAGGTAGAGCGAGGAAAAATCCAAAGGGATTTTTTACCTACTTCTCGAAAATATGAGCAGGGGCAGAGAAATTTCTCAACTTCAAAGTTGGAAAAATTGGTGCAAGTTTTCATTTCAAAAGTGGCTTTATAGAACGAAATCCCTACTTTTAATGCTTCCAAGGGATGTGGTGAAACTCTTGCCTCAGCCCAAGAACATTCACAAGGGAATCTTACCAAGGCTTCAATAATGATTACACCAAAGAAGATTCCGGAACCCTTATCTCCTACACATCTTGGTCGACTATAGGGGTGTGTTCCAACTATTGGAATTTCGTACACGTGTTACCATCTGAGTTATATTTTAAACCGAGGAAGTTATAATGCATTATAGTTCGTTTTAGTTGTTGTGTATGACTCTTGGCTCAGAGCCGAAATTAACAATACATTAATTTATGTTTAACCGAACATCGTATTAGTATATAGATTATGAGCGGATGCTAGTAAGAATTAAATAAAACCTCTGTCAATCGGAGTTAATCTAATATATTAATTGTCCTTGATTGACATATGTCCGAACTTGTTATTATTTAAATGTGATGTCGGTTGTATAATCCCTAATTTAAACGGGCACATTTATTAGATATAACATCACCATTTCTAACAATTAACAATATCATGTTGATACGATTGAGAGATAATTAAATTTTGATCTTAATGTCAGTGATGATCACCCCATGTAGACTAATATATTATATTATCTCTTAGCCACCATACAAGTATTAAATAATTAGTTGAATCTCTTTTGTAACCAAATGAGAACACTATTGGATGATCTTGAATGTTGTGTATCTACATTTCAAGACATGTCATTGGTATTTAGTTTCACCAGCCCAGTAATAAGCTTGGTTCCAGAATTGTGATGAAACACTAAGCATGGTTTATAGAACGATAAGCATTGTTATACCCTTAGTTCATGTGTTTATAGTTGGAGTGCACAAAGAACTATGATTTGAAATTAATGATTAATTTTTATTATTTCAGAAACATTAATGAAAGAAGGATATTAAATAATACTAGAGAAATAGAAAGACGATTTGATTAAATATAAATATCTCTAAGAGCGTTTTGCTATCCCGATCATAATGTTTATTGGGCTAGCTTCTTCTTGTCTTGAACTTGTTTTGACTCCGCAGCTTTAGATCATGATCCACAGGCCAAGTATGGTAGTAAAATTTGGGAATGAGGCACAAAGAAAGATAATTGAGCTCTTTATGTAATGATAGGTGACTTCATTATAAAATGTAGCAGTTCCAGATCATTCATGAGTAGTTGAAATTTCAAGCGTTTCCTTGAACATATATGAGTAGAAGGGATGTAAGCGAACACCTACACATTTCCATTGTGTCGGGTGATTACGATTAGAGGAATGTGATTCTATTCTTCTTAAAAGACATGATATTTTAAATGACAAACAGATTGAGTGATACTTGTGGAAAATGACTTTAAAGAGACTTGAGTTCAATCTTGCAAAAGTTAAAGCCCAGATGCAACTCTACTTAGACTTAATTGGAATCGTTAATCTTGGTCTAGTTTGTATGTTCGCATACAAGTTGATCGAGGATATAATTCGTTGAATGATACATCGGGAATTCATAAAATTATGGAGAGGACCGTATAAATATTATCAAGTTGAATTAAGTATCATCGACAAAAGAGTAATGTATTATTCGAGGGATTAAGTAAAGAATAGTGTTTAATGAAATTAAAACCTGATGGATGAAATCTTTCAAAAATTTGTATGCCAAAATAATTTTAAATTCCTACGTAGATGTATCGGCTGAATTAGGAGATCGAGTAATAATTATGTTGATGTGGTTGAAACCACGATAGATGGAATAAAATCACATATTGAAAGTTGTTGGACCTACCTTTAAGTTCAATTTATTCATATTTTCGACTATGGGACAAATCAATAGTTATGTTTACCAAACAAACTTTGAAACATCTCGTATGGACAAGTTAGTATTTTGTCCTTTGAAGTAGACACAATTTAACTCGGGTCCGTTGTTGATATTGTCATTAAATACATAACCAGAAGGAAACTGGTATTTATTTTCATCCTCTTATAAAATTATAATTTATTGTATGTATAGTATCTTCGTTATGGAAAGTATATCCTTAGGAATGTGATCTAGTGTTAGAACCATGCCGGTTATAGCCAGGGGAATATTATGTGAGAATTCATGATCGTTGTAATGCACAATGCAAAGAGACATGATGATATGAATAAATCATACTCCGATAGATGAGCAAATGCAATTGAAATAGAAGTAAATCGTAGGTTGAATATATAACTTCACTCTATTTACCTTCTAGATGGTGATTCATTCAAAGTAAGAAAAGTGTTTTCATTAAATGAACATATAGTCATAAATGAATTAAACATTTGGTTTCGACCATAAATGTATTCATTGGTGACTATCACGCATATCTATTACAAAACTTTCGCTTATTGATTCTTTCAGCGTGTTTATGCTGTCATGTATTTAAGTGAGTGATCCAAAAGAATGTTCATAAGTAATGATTAGTAATAATTAATACTTTGACTCGCTTATCTCGCCTTACATACAATCATACTTTTCCATTCTTTACTTTTTGTAAAAGGAATCATTTATTTTTGCACAAATTTAATAAAATATAAATTCATCTAATAAATATAATTTTAACACTTTTTAACTGCACAATTTGATAAAATGATACACTAAAAAGTTTCTATTTTGAAAAATAATCCGAGGTACATTACAACATTTACAATACACGTTAACTTAGTTACCACGATTGCCCAACAAATACTATAGTAATCCATTAATTTTATTTATTTTAATTGATATTTTCGGCGTAATAAATTTAATATTTAATTATTTGTTATTAAATTTACTTTCGAATATATATATATAAATGTGATGTAATTAGATTTGTCTTTGAAAATATTATCATAATATTATTTTTTAATTTTTTATAATATAATCGAAAAGTGATTATCAATTTTGACGAATAATGAAAAGCGAAAAAGTAAATTAAATTAAATGAAAATAATTGTATACGATACGTTGCTCCAAGATCTTTTATCATATTTCTCTTAATGTCTCCTCTCTTTGTTTATCTTTCTCGTCCTGATAAACTTTAGTATCTACTTTATTTTGCTTCTCAATTTCTAAAACATAAACCTTAATAAGTTCACCGTCTTTGAACCGTTTCGGGTTATTTTTTATCTACTTTAGTTTTTATGTGATTTAAAGAAATGGTTTCTTATTTTGTTTTGTAGTTATGTAGATACCCATGCATCTTGGTGTTCTGCCTCTTGGCTCAGGATTCTTGGTTATGCGATTATTTTGTATGATAGAAGAGGTGATGCGTTATTATTTGAAAGCGGATGTCTTGTTGGCGAAAACCAAGAAATGAACTTAAAGCTATGCTTCTTTCAGGTAATTCCCGTCGCAATGTAATTTCTGTTGTGGGTATGGGAGGATTGGGGAAAACCACCTTGGTCAAAAAGGTGTTTGATGATATTAATATCAAAAGTCAATTCAACAATAAATGGATCGATGTCTATGGTCTTGATGTTATTGGAAGTTCATATCTCGAAGCGAGAATAAGAGAAAACCGATTATACTATCAATATCCAAGTTGCTTAAGCTTGAGATCACGGTATAATGGGTTAGAATCTTCATGTGCGATATTTTGATTGAAATAAAAATGGGTCAAAAGTGAAGATGAACCTTGAGTTCCTTAAAGGTTAGTGGGAGCACAAGCCCACACGTATTTTACACATTGAGTACTAAATGAATCCTCGTACAACCTTGAAAGGTATAGTACTGAATTGATTCTTGTACATTTGTGAGTCGGGATTACATAAATGTGACATATACTATATTATTCACAAAATATAAACTTAGATGACATTTACTTGTTGGGTATAATGCGTCATGAAGCTTGAGGTGAATAAGATCTATGATACAGATTAAATTCTATGATAAAATGGTCTCACTATTGACAAAACTGACTCTACATTAGAGGTCCGTTCCACTGAAGTAAAGGACTTTTCGGCGTGATTGAGAGTGGTTGGGTATATTACATAGTAATATGATTCATTGTATGCCATGTCGAGGATCGTATGTTGTATATGACCATGTTATAGCATAATTCCACCTTAGGAATTGTGGGATTTTACTAAAGGTATTCATGCGGATTCGAATACGTTTTGCTTAGTAACTTTAGGAGAATAGAGAGCTAACTATAGTTGCGGGAATGGATGGGTTGGTGAAGTGTGCTTCACACAGGAGGCTGAATGTGAAAAGAATAGTGTCGTGGAAAGTTGTCCCATGTGGAACATCGCTAGCCAAATGGTCATGAATGGTTTGAGTCAGGAGCCTGCCGGAGTAAAACTAAAAAAGTTTGAACTCGGTATTCTGGCATTCTTAGTCAATTTGTATTAACGGTAATGTTTTTTAAAGAATGTGCATTTAATAAGATAGATGTGTTTTAACACTCATTAATTTTAATTGTAAACCACCCGATTAGTTAACCCGAGAAATGGCTAACTGCCATAAAATCTGAGATAGTCTTTATATACCCAACGAGGTTTTGTCCTTGTTATAACTTATTTAGTGAGGTTAGACCAGCTGAGTGTAAGTGGGTATTGAGAAAAGCTGGACTCATATGATAATGTCCACGGTTTCAATGCAAAGCTTGTGGCAAAGGCTTTAAACTCATTTTTACCCTCTATTTGTATATGACTTTGCTCCGAGAAAATCTTAGCCATCGCTGATTCCATAGTTGAAATCGAAGCGGATGGATCATAAAAATGCTGTAAGTAAACTTTCAGTTAAGGGCGTGATTATAATTATTGCCTTCAGGCTTTACATGTCCTAAATGACCTGAGAGTTTATCTGAGGCTTAAAGGAATCCCATGTGGATTTAAGAGAGCATCTAGGAGTTAATATCTTCTTACATGATTACGAAAATTAAGTTTGACTTCAAAAATTAGGGCAATCCTGAGGTTTAAAGTGGGGAGCTAGTTCCAGCTTACTTTTCTGGATTAAGTCAAGCAATTGATTGAACAAAGATGGTCTTGTCTTACAATCTAATTTTTAATTGCATAACATGGATCACGTAATTCGTTCATGTAATTATTTATTGACTCTTAATTAGTTGAAATAATAAATCCCAAAGCCAGTCGCAATTTCTAGAAAACATGTGGCGTTGACAGAGAGCCTCTTGATTTAAGCGTAAAATGACCATTTTTTCACAGTCGGATGGTAATGGTTTTGAGGCAACTAGCATTTGATGATAACGTAGTAGATGATTAATCATAAATTTTCTTCGATCGTATTGGAAGCTTGTAAGTCTAATCAATTTTATGTTTTGATCGGTTATAGCGAAGAGTTAGTTTGACATTGCAAAATTGTAGAAGAACAATATGTATAATCTATGTCCTATGAATTTTGCTTAAATTGTGAAGTTTAAGCGATTCTTAGACATGCGTATATAACTATCTATCTTTAAGTTGTGTGCTTTGACTATGTAAAATGTACGCTTTTAGCTGGGGATTATAACGGCATATGTTAGGTGACTTACGGTAAAAAGTATTGCCGAGAGTTTGTCCATCCCCTTGATACTCTGAGATAGTTCTCACGGCCTTCAGAATCATGGTGATTCTTGTAGCCCGGCGTTCTCGGTTTATTAGTATGGTTCATAGTTCTATTAAAGAAGGTCGTGAGTGTTTATTGGCAACCTTTATGGTTAGCACGTGACTAGGGTCATGATACAAAGGAATTGTAAGTAATCATCGAAGGGCAAGTGGGAGTGTTGAAATCAATAGTGTGGTTTCATTTGTTGCCCCCCACTGCGATAATTGTTGTAACAATTCATTTACTAGTTTAGTAGATGTGATTACATAAAAGAAAAGGCGTTCAACTATAGTAATTGTAATTACTAGTTGGGTTACCATTGATAATACCGGGGTTATCTTTAGATTCTTTAGATCGCCCATAACCTTATAATAATATTAATGGTCAATTATATTATTATATGGTAAGTGATATCGAGGCTTTAAGTCATACACATACAATGACGTTGAGTTATATTTTATATGAAACTAAACCCAGCTTGCTAATTCGGAAGTTGATTGCGATCAGCGAGATTCTAATTAGGATAATTCGTTACCACGAGTGATGTAAATAGATTGAATGAGCTTGAATTAATTGACTTGTTAGTTCAATTAATTAACTTGTTAGTGTACTTGTTTCATTAAGCTTGATAGATTAATTAACGGTTGGTTTCTTACTTGAGTTTTATTTAATTGACTTGTTAGCTCAATTAAATAACGAGTTAATATTAATAGAGTTGTTCGTTAATTGGCTTGATAAGACTAATTCATAACGATTTTGCTCTGAGTTTAGCTCTTTTGTTAATAGAGTTAGGTTTTTATACGAGCTCTATAAATATAAAAGGCTTTACAAAACACTAAGCAACCAAAAACTTCAAAACCACCCCAGCCTCAAAAAGCAATTGCCTCCACTTGTCTTGGGATGATAGAATTAAAGAGCAAGAACAAGTTTCTTGCTTTGATTTTAATCATCTAATTCATCGATTCTAACGAGACTCAAGTGTGGGGATTCAACCCCTCTTTGGTGTGGACTAACTAAATACTCTTGAAGTGTTCATGAATTTGATTTGCATTAAACTAGGAAAATTTGTTGTAGTCTTCATTGGCATTCTTTGTAAGTGTTAAAGTATTCATATTGTATTATATGTTATAGATCTGACATTGTAACAATTAAATCTGATCTTGTTATGAATATTTGAATAAGTTTATTCAAATTATATAATACAAAATCCTTCAAATAAATCGTTATTTCATTTTACAAACGACTTTAATTGTGCTAAATAATAAAAAATCAATTGTTACTCATTTTATGAATGGCTTTAATTGTGCTTAATAGTAAAATGACCAATTGTGCTTTAATTGTGATTAATAATAACATTAGGGTTAATGGCTTTGAACATCACTCATGTTCGAAAAAGGCCCGGTTAGATCGCGGCGTTCAGGGCCGTCGTATTCGATCGCTGTGTTTACAAAGTCTCCTGACCCTTCTTCACGTCAATTTCAAAGTTAGTTTGTGAGATCTGTTAATTTTATTAAAAATTAATAGGAGTAATTAGTCATACCATGTCTAAAAGCTGACTCTTATTATCTCATAAACGCACATATGACATAACTCTTTCTCCCTCGCCAAAACATAAGTAAATGTTTCCGTGCTTCCCCGATCCGCTGAGCCATCTGAACTCTACCCTTGTTGAACCTGTATTTCATACCATTATTCTCCGTCGTCCATGAACTTCCATCGTCCCCAAACATCTCGACAAACACTTGGGCTTTTCAAGAGATACATTCATACAAAGATGAGAATTTTCTAGCTTAGCACCGCCTTACCGATCCCTCTACGTAATGATCCAGCTTTCCTGACACAAAATCCGTAAAAATTAAATCTTTATCCTTTCCATGCAATCCACATAAAACCCAACTAAAATAAATTTGAATTTTCCTCGTAAAGATTGAATCTTTGCAACCAATAACCAAAATTGAAATTTAATTGTAAAGATTTGAATGTTTCAAAACGCAACTAAACAAAATTGAATTTTTATATAAAAGATTAAATCTTTATCAAAACCAACTACACAAAATTAAATTTTAATACAATATATTAAACCTTTATCAAAATCCAACTAAACAACATTGAAATTTAATGATAAAGATTGAATCACCCAACTAAGAAAATTGAAATTTAATGAAATATTGAATCTTCATCATAAGAGCACTACAAAATTGAATGATGGTTGAGATGGTGAGGTCGATGACGATGACGAGAGAGGGTGGGGGTAGATAGTGATGAAATCATGGCTGGAAATTGTGGGTTGGGGGTGTCAAAGTAATTGGTGAATGGTGATGAAAGTTTGGGGTAGGGGGTTATGTTTAATTTTTACAGTTGTATTTAATTTTGAAAGGACCCAATTATTTGTTATTTAAATATTTGACCCCAAAAGTCTTATATATGTATGGACTAATTTACCCTCGCTAAGTTTGATTAAAATGAGATGAAACCAAAACTAACTTGATAGAAATTAGGGCAAGTAAAGTATCAAGAAGTGGGCGACACATGCTTATCGATGATCGGATATGGTCGATGCGAAGCGTAGTGATTTAAGTGACTTCTTTGTAGGCCTTGAGTATTTGAGCCATTAACCCATAACATTATGTTCCTGTTTTTTAGTAATAAACGGTATCACGATTACGGTTAACGTGTGCACATTTATTCCCAAACACAGAGTTAGAAAGTGGGTTTTAGCATTAGTACGTTTGTTGTCGCGGTACGCGTCGATACTAAATCTTGACCTCGAATCGAATAAGATTATAGCGACGCGCAAAATTAAATGCGCGCCGAGGAATATAGGTAAATGCATCCAGCGCAATATGCTCTGTCCTTTCACGATGGTTGGCCGAAAATCAACATTTAATAGCCCGCCGACACGATAGTTTGATCAAAGTAAAATAGTTTTAGAAAACTCAAATGTTGCCAATACGAGTTTAGCAGTAGTGGCATCGCCTAAACTCGCCCAGTGTATAATTTCCATCACATAATAGTCTCAAAATTCACAAAATAGTTTACAATTTTTCAACATCCAAAACAAAATATGAAAAACTTAGTACATCGAAAATAATAGAAAAAGGTGAGCTAGCGGGGATCACAGCCACTGTCTACCCACTGAAGTAAGATTGACGGACCTCGTGAACTGCGCAAAACATCAAATGCACTCATCGATACGGAGGTGGGAGGGAATTAAGCTCGGCAATTTAGTGGGGAAGCGAATCACCGGGATGGTAGCTTAACGCGTCGAATGAGGTACCAGCGAAAGATATAGGCATAGCGAAATAAGTATATAAACATGTCTGATAAAAGAAAAATAAATCAAGTATTCCTGACCTCGTAACAAGAATGACCATCTTGACATAAAACCTTGGCAAAGAACTCAAGCTTACTTAACTCGCATATTCTGACCCGACAATCCCCATCACGTAATCAAGCATTTGGCGGCTTATAGCGTCTCGCGCGTTTATATCATGACAACCAAGTGCACTTACGAAAAAAATGAAACCACCGCGATATAACGTTTCATCTTTGTGAGACTCATACTTGAACACCAACATCGTCATATCTTTTCCGACAAGCTCGCCCATTCGAACTCCCCATCATCTCGGCCGTTCTCAGTGTGAAAGACCAATCACCGTCACACATAAATACCAAACATCTGGCTTGGCATTGACATACACAACTATTAATTATCACTTATGACTACAAAATCTAAGATATAACAACCATCCAACCGTCACACAATAAATCTCATTAAGCGCCCTTAGCATTACGATCTGACAATTTACGTACAAAACCTATATAAACACGGATATACTCCCAGGATCGCCCGTAACCTGAATATCTTCAGAAACATGAATACACTCAAACATAAACGTACTCAAAAGTGCACTTAAACATAAATATGCTCGAACATAAATACCCTCGAATAACCACTTGTGGTAAATACAATCGACATATCTGGTCAGTCTGAACGGAGACATCGAGAAATATAATTACTACTCATGACAGCTGACCCCTTTATCTTAATTTAAATTCCGGACTTTTCGGCCCGCTTTTAGTTATAATTGACAACTTACGTAAAGATTACACTAATTATGTTTCAATAACAATCTCAATGACAAATCTGTTACCGGACTAAATCCTAAAATCGGCTATGTCTTATTCAAATTTCTAACATTTCCAAGTAATTTTTAAATCAACTTGATTTCAAGCTTTGTCTGATTAATTTAACCGTACTATCTGACCTCAATCCTAAAGTCCAAACACCATCAAAATCCACTAGGATTAATTCGGCCCATTTTCTTCAACCACGTATAACTTATAATTGTGTCCTAAAACAATCTGATAATAGTCCACGATAACATATTTACACTATCGACCACATTTTAGAAAATTGACATGATAAACAAAGTCAACTGTTATATGACACTTTCTACTGAATATCGATCATTATCAACTCCTATATTATAATTTAAGCATGAAATGATAATTCTATTCAATAATATCTCAAAAAAAACCCAAAGTCAACCCCGAACATTCAAAAGTCCAGCGGTCTAAAGCGTCAGAAGTTTCACATCAAAGCATGATATTCCATTTCGATAATAACTAATTTACAACGAATCAATTGGAGCAATAAAATTCAAAATAAAAAGTCAACAAAAGTCAAACTTGGAGATCTCACAAAATACTCAAAAAAAATCGCACCTTTTTACCTTGAAGCCTTGAGAATTATTGAGGAAAGCTATAGAAAATTTGGGGTCGAGCAAAGAAACGGAGGAGAAATCGAAGAAAGAAAATCGAGGGGAGAAGCGAGCTTCGGTATGAGAGAAGAGAGATAATCGGTCTCTTTGTATTTTGTTTGGGCCAAGTTTGCTCTTTTGGGCTTAAATAGGTTGCCCTGTTTAACTCGTGTGAAACCCGTCGTTTAATTGATAAATCTTACCGTTTTAAACATTTCGACAATCGACTTCAGCGTGCCCATTGGTTATACTCAAATTATATTCTGGCCCAAAGCGATGTCATTCGAACAGTTAAAACTTTAAAATTCTCAAAACCCGAAATATACTATCCTTGTAGGCAGTTATTTGAATTTTCGACTATTCTTCGAAATTTTGATTTCTCCTCGAAATACTCCAGAACAACTGGTATACTACTTGATAACGCATTGATGCGGAACGGGTTATTACATAAATCAATTAAATAATCTCACATTTTAATTTATTAATTAACGAGTCGTTATCGATTTTTACATTAATGTAATACCCGACCGCAAAAAGTAATGTGTGTGTGTGTGTGTGTGTGTGGTGTGTGATATGTTTGATAAGATTTTGATTAGTGGAGCTCATTACCGTGAGATGCATCTTGCTTTTGGAAGCTCGTCCAATAGAACTCGATGTTAAAGCGTCAAACTTGACTGGGGGTAATTCTAGGATGGGTGACCCATTGGGAAGTTTACCGGTGAGCCGTGAGTGAGGACAAGCGTCTTTGGAAAGACCAAGTGGTGGTTTGGTAGGTCAATCAAAATCTGTCTTGCTTAGCCAAGCCCAGGTGGGGCGGGCGGGCGTCAATAAGGCCCAGTAATTCCTTAGCCCGGCCGGGGCCGGGCTAGTTCGTTAAACTGGGCCCGCCGAACTTCGAACGAGGGCTGTCCGGCCGGTTTGTTAACATGTCCTCTGGCATTGTCGCGCTTCTTGAGCAAAGGAAACCGTCACCGCTTTCGTTCTGAGAGTAGATGGATTAGCTTCAAATTTAAAATTTAAAATAGTTCTAATAACGACAATGTAGATAATTATAATTTAATAATGGAGGACTGAGACTACAGTATATAACTTTGTATCTTCTTTTGATGCGTCGAAACATGTACTGAATCACATTATGGTGTAATTTAAATTCATGCAACTTCTCGAACTCAACAAGTACGACATGAAATCATACAAAGTAAATGCTTGAAACCTTCAAATCAAAAACCGAAAATCCCACATGATAAATGCTTGACAATTCCAAAGAAGTCTCTTTAATGATGAGCGTTCATTCGTGATCTGAGCTTGTAAAAAGAAGCATGAAAACTCGATTCGGCAGAAAAGTTTTACTCGAAGTTGATTTTTTTTCATTCTAGTTTTTTGTGAACTTGAACCAAACATCAGAATTCAGGCTTTACAAAACAAATCAGACATACATTTTTCGTCCATGAGCCTCTAATCAATGCAATAGAATCTCGAATCGTTAAAGCTCGGGCAGGCCGAACTCGTTTACAGGCTCATGGGCCAACAAGGGTTATTACCCTTTCTCCTGAACCCCCCTTATCTTGATTATTCACAATGCGTGATCAAAGCTTCTTTCGCCAAAAGCCTCTTCTGATACCGTTTAAAGCAGGCGCCACCGCCCCTCATCCGAAGAAATCCAACAACTACCACCACCACGGCGGCGATGGTGGTGGTGGAAAGCTTATCTCCGATCCAAGGTTTGCTTCTCTACATTCAGACCCTAGGTTTCGTGAAGCACCGAAAAAGAAGTCCAAAGTAGCAATTGATTCACGATTTAGTCGTATGTTTACTCATAAAAACTTCGCTTCTTCGAAAGCGAGGATTGATAAGAGAGGGAAGACAAAAAAGGTATCTGAGAATAAGCTCAAGCGTTACTATAGCCTCGAAGACGAAGAAGAAGAAGAAGAAGCGAGAGATAAAATTAAAGCAAAATCGAAAAATCGGGAAATTGACGAGGATGATGATGTCGTCAGCGAGGATGAAAAGGGAAAGACAAAAATAAAAAATAAGAATCGAAAATTGAAGGAATTTGATAATGAGGAAGAGGAGAAGGAGGTGAAAAGAAGAAGAAAAAATAATAGTCTAAAAGTGATGGAGGAGTTTAATGAAGAGGAAATTGATGGGAGTGAAGATGAAGCCGCGAAAATAAAACCAAAAACGAAAAACAAGAATCGAAAATTGGAAGAGTTTAATGGAGAGGAGAGTGATGAGAGTGATGATGACGATGAAGATAGTGAGAGTGATGAAATCGAGGAGGAGGAAGCTAAGGTGAAGAAGGTTTTGAATTTGAAAAAGAAGTCCGCGAGTTTAGGTTCGGATGAGGAAGAAGAGGAGGGGGAGAGTGATGAGGATTCTTCGGAGATAAGTGGAACCAGTTCGTCTGAATCTGATTCGGATGACGAAGGTTATGTGGATGACGAAGATGATACATTTGTTCAGGTTAAATATGTTTGTTGATTACTTTTTAGTTGACTAGAGTAATGGTATTCCAAATTATGGTTTTAATTGTTTGGTGATGTGTTACAGGAAGAGAATATACCGGAGATTGATAAGGAAACGCATAGGCTTGCTATTGTTAATATGGATTGGAGTCAAGTGAAGGTACATGCTTTTAAAGCTTGGTTTTTGTAATTTAGAGGGTGACTTAATCTTGTATGATGGTTACTGTTTTTGAACAAGTGTTTGATTCGATTCCAGTTGTTTATAGATAGGTAATTGACTAACTATGTTTAACCTTTTCATGTGGCATTGTTAAGAATCAAGAGTATTTTTAACCTTTTCATGTGGCATTGTTAAGAATCAAGAGTATTGAAAGTGTTTCTACCCGCTCCTTAATGTCTCTGCATATATGGGTTACGCGTTGAGTATTTGTGTTATGCCTCGAGTATTTTATATAATTCATTCGTGATATTAGAAAGAGGACAGAATGTTGTTCTTATGTATAGGAAGGTAAAATGTTACTGAAAAAATGTTCTTGTAGTCTTGTGATAGTTAAGCTAATTACATGAAACAAATCAGTACCTAATGAGGCTTGAGGAACACAGGGTTCCTTTTTGCCTGGGGTTTGCTTACCTCAGAGCCCTACAATACCTCTGATTGTCGTAATTGAGTCGTTGTACAATACCATGTCAGTACCTACCTGATGACCAGTCAAACAAAAATATATTATCTTCTTGGATTTTACCCTGCAGTAATTTTGTTTTGCTTTTGGTATGATGAAAATCAATTACATCTTGGAATCTGTATATTGTTGTCTATCATTTCATACTTATTATTGTTAATCATCTTTTGTCTTGCTGATCACATTTATTATGTTTTCCAGGCTGCTGACCTATATGTACTTTTAAGCTCGTTTCTCCCAAAGGGAGGTCAAATCAAATCTGTGGCTGTCTATCCCTCTGAGTTTGGACTTCAGCGAATGGAGGAAGAGGCGGTGCGCGGACCAGTTGGACTGTTTGACGACGACAGCAACGATAGCGAAGACGACAATGATGATGATGATGATGATGAGGTAAATGAAAAGAAATTACGGGAATATGAGTTAAGCCGGCTAAGGTATACATTCTCTTTCTACTGCATTTCATACTTGGTTTTTAACCTATTCTAATTAGTGGTCAGATATTGAGTAGCACATGCCGTTAGCCTTTCACTAGGTAAATGATATAGTTTGTGCCTTAGCTCATTAGACTATTTATAAATATTACGGAGAATATTTTATTGTTAATAGCTTGAATGCATGGAACCTCAAATCATCATCAATTCTTATTTTGTAGCCAAACTTTACATTTTAACCTCTTGTGAATGCTATTTTTGGCTCTTAAATATTGACTCTGAAATTGACTTAAATATGAAAAGTTAACATCTTTTGTATCTTCCTAAGATTTCATGATTTGTTTGACTTCTTGTTCTCGACTCATTTTCCTTTATTATCTCCACCAATGATAGACTCACTATTTTACTTATTTACCTTATTATACTGTTCCAGATATTATTATGCAGTTGTAGAATGCGACTCAATTGCTACAGCAGATTATTTGTACAAGACTTGTGATGGAGTTGAGTTTGAAAGGTCATCAGTAAAACTGGACTTGAGGTTCATTCCAGATTCCTTGGAGCTAAAGCATCAACCACGAGATGTTGCTACAGAGGTAACCTTCTTTCTTTAGATAACTTAGAGAAATATTAAATTGTATCCTCCAAAAAATAAAAAATTATGTTCTATTGAAGTAGTTGAATTATAACTTCGAAGTTGTTTGTCTGCTAAACATTGACTATAGTACAAGTTGATCTTTCTTTGAGGCTACTATGTAGATTTAATTGGTAACAAGCAGAATCACCCAACTAAAGAGGGGTTAAGTCCAAACTTTTTCTGCACATGTTTGCTACCAATCACTTAGAGGCAACCTTGGCCTGCTATTTTCTTATAATTTTTATGCTGATATATGTGTTGGACCATTCACAGGCACCACCAAGCTATGATGGGTTGGATTTTGAGACGCGAGCACTGCAACAAAGCAAAGTTGACATCAGTTGGGATGATGATGAACCTCAGAGGAAAAAGGCCCTAAGAAGACAATTTAATGATGATCAGGTATGTTCTCTTTTTGATTGATTAAAATTATCTACTTTGTAATGCTTGTTCATCATCAGGGAAACCGTAACTGGTATCCCGAAAGGCTTTTACCGTCATGTTGCTACCTCGATTGGGCAGATGGATTGCCTACACACATAAACTGAGTTTTACCCAAGCCTTTAGTTGTATGATCATCGTGTTAATTGGTGTTTAGGTTTATTCTTCATTTTCAAATTCGAATACTACACATAATCTATACTCTTGTAATATTTACTCCCCAATCCTAGTTAGAAGATACTTCGCTAGCTAGTTTCAATTTAAGAAAGATAGAGGTTGACCAAATCAGTCTTAATAGTTTCCTTACTAATTTAATTTTCTACTTAAGAATATCATTCACATTGATTAAGGATAAACATGGAAGCCTTGACCAAATGAGACACTGCCTTGCCTTCATTTGGTTTCCTGCTCTATTTTTTGTTTATTGTTTCGGGGTTTCTAAAGCATAATAGACTAATGAAGTCTATCTTACTCTACAGCTCAATGAGTTGGAGCTTAAAGAATTTTTGGCTTCTGACGAGAGTGGAACAGATGATGATGGAAGTGAAGAGGACATTGCCGATAAATCCACCAAATCTCGTAAAAAGCAAGATATATATCGTGCTCTGCTTCAATCTGGAAATGGATCAGATGGATCAGACGATGAGGAGGGCCAAGACATGGAGGTAACATTTAATACTGGCTTAGAGGATATAAGCAAACGCATTTTGGAAAATAAGGACAAGAAGTCCGAAACCGTGTGGGAAGCATACTTGAGAAAGAGGAAGGAGAAAAAGAAGGCCAGGAAAACTAATGCTAAAAGTTCAGACGATGAGAGTGATTATGATCAGGAAGCTGCAGAACAACCTGATGACTTCTTCATTGAAGAACCTTCTACCAAAGGCAAAGGAGCATTGAAACGTGTTCCAAAGGAGAACAAAAAGTCTGAAGCAGCAGAAGCTGAGGCAAGTAGAGCAGAGCTTGAGCTATTACTTGCTGATGATAATGGAGCTGATTCCAGCCTGAAGGGATTCAATCTGAAACCTAAGAAATCAAAGGGGAAAAAGGGTAAAGAAATCCCTGATGAGAGCAAATTACCAACTGTCTATGAAGATCCGCGATTCTCCCAACTCATCAATTCTCCGCTCTTTGCTTTGGATCCCACCGATCCTCAGTTTGAAAGGTATGCCTTTAACTTCTCAATAAACTAATAGCACAACCTATACTTTAAACTTCTCAATAAACTAATAGCACAGTGTATTCTAAGGCCTTGTGAATCATGATTATCTTCCTACAAAACAATTGAAAATATATGTACTTTATGCAACAGGAGTGCAACTTATGCTAGGCAATTGGTGGAAAAGAAACGGAGTGGTGATACAAAAGATATCGCTGGTGATAAACAAGCTGAAATTCCAAGTGAGACTCGGATTTCTGGAAAATCAGTCAGCAAAGAAGAACATGTGCAGTCCGATTTACTACCTGCTAGAGATCAAAAGCCTGAATTATCATTAATGGTCAAGTCAATCAAGATGAAGGCAAAGCAACAGCGCGCCCCTAGTGACGAGGTGTCAAGATTGTTGCCAGCTCCAAAGAAGAGAAAGAAAACAAGGGAGTGAAGGTGTGGGGGAGAGTAACCTATATTATCCTTATTATTCTTTAAAGCTTATATTATCCTTATTCTTTAAAGCTAGCAATGTGCCAATGAGAAATGAGTTGTAGGCACAAAATTTTGTTTGTTTTGGGACTCCCAGATGAACTATTTGGGTTAATGCTTGTACTTTTGATTTTGGTACTCTAAAATCCTACGTTGAGTTTCGCATTCTAAAAATATTTGGTTATTACACTCACGGAAGACTTATGGTTCATTTGGATTGGTGAATTTAGGTGAGGTAAAAGTTCAAAATTAACCTAGGTGATGGTAATTGAGGTTAATTTAGGTGAATGTTTTAAAATGTTGTTTGGATAATATTTTATTTGCAAGTTGAAACTAGGTGAAAGTATGTGAAATGTAACTAAACATATCATTAATCTACATTATATCTCTACTTGAGGGTTAATGAAAATGAGGTGAATTTGGGTGAATCATTTAATTTAGATTAACTTAGGTAAATACGAAAAATAGAATCACAAACTGGGTGAATTTAAAATTTTACCTAGATTTATTCCAATCCAAATGGACCTAAGATGTAAAAAAAATTATTTTTAAAATATCATTAATTAAATGTTGAGTTTTAAAATATGCGTAATTGGGTAATTAAATAGTGAAAAATTCAAATATACGTGGTTACACAATGTCTATAATAACAAGAAATTACTATCTATCTCAATTTACAAAAAATAGTTTTAATTTCAATTTATTTTTTGACATATAATATTGTTTTTTGTACAATATTTAATTAAAATTTAAAATTATGTAGCCAAAAAATTGTTTTAAAAGTGGGTTAATATTGAAGAAAAACATCCAACTAAATGAGTTTCAAAGGAAGGAGAGATCTTGTTCAATTATAATTGTTTTTACAAATCCGCCCAAGTTATAAATGGTTAAACTGTTAAATCCACAATAGAGAAGTTGTGAAAAAAGAACTAATCAAAAGCATTTAGATTAATGGTATCTGGTTAGACTATCTTTACAAGAGGTCTCTTGTTATTTTTTCAACATCCACTATTGATGTTAGCATTTACGTGAATTATGTGCAATATTTAAACGAAGATAATGATGTTGTACTAAATCTAATAGGAAAATCAGGTGTTTATGGTAGATTTTGTCTTCCATTTACATAATTTAAAATTTGATATATATATATGATTTGCAATTACCATCATTAATGGAAAAACATGATTATTGCACCTGAAAAGCCCCCAACTACATGGAGGATCATTAGATTATGAAAAATATATTCTCCTCAAATTTACCTTATTTTTTGTCGAAAATTTGATTATATCTTCTGCCAATCATTATTTTCATATTGATTTTGATATCACCCACAATTTCCTTTAATCACCATACTAATTCCTCGTGATCTCATATTACAATAGCCCTAATTCCTCAAAACCCCACCTCCCAGTCCAATTCCCCAAAATTCCCAAACTATGTTCCCTTCACCCTCACAGAGAATTCCTTCAACCACCACCTCCCTACCAAGTGACGGCGTTGACTTTGACCCAACATGGTACGGCAACATCCAATACGTACTCAACAGAGCCCTAACTTAAATTAAAAATAATAGATGTACAACAAACCTTTTGCTTCATATAGCTAAGCTTACTACTCGAATAGCGGTAGGTGACATGACACACATATTACGTATGAATGCTTCTGAAAACTTCCTAGACTCTTCGTCATGTGTTTGCATCACTGAGCAAAGGACACTAATGTCGCGCATCTAATGGGCCATGTAAAGAACTCAACATTGTCGCCTCACTGAGCAATGGAGACACGTCTCGGCTCGTTATTGCTCCCCGGATACCGACTTACAAGGTGGGTTCCACTCACGCTTTTTTGCTTTAGGACTTTAATTTTTGTCGCCCTTAACACTATCATCTTGTCAACTTGTCCGCTAATACTATCATTTTGTCAAATTGCCCCCTGAAAATACCTTTTTGATAATAAAATTGATGAAAACTCATTTAACAAAAGGATAAAATATGAATTATAGATATATTAGATTTTCATGGTATATTTTGGAATATTATCTCTTAAAAAAATCCAACTCAATCTCATTCTCTAAGCAATAGTTCAATATGTAAGAGCAATTAATTGGAGCATCTTTGTATTTTCTGAATGTTGGATGTAGTGTAATTAGTATGTATCAAAATTTATTTAACAAATTGGTAAAGGTAACCTAAAAGGTAAAATAATAAGTTTATATAATTGACATTAACGTTTATTTATTTATTTATGAAATGGCACGAATTACATAAAATATATGAAAAAGAAAATATATTTTTTATTCATTTTACTACTAATGAATAAAAAGCTATATAGGCCGTATTTTCCACATATAATGTCTCATAGTAAGTTTCAATAGTTCAATTACTAAAACCAATTGAGTATCCTTAATTTTCATGTATTAGAATGAGTAGTTTTAGAGAAAATTTAGTTGGTGAAAGTTTCCGATTTTTATGTTTCATTTTCTTAAAAAGTAGACTTTTATTCACACTAGTAATTTGATAAGTGTATTGCACGTGATAATTATTTCTCTTAATATTTTGTCGGGTTTATTTTTCTTTAGGAGCTTACTAATATTTTTTTCTTAAAATTGATTTGAATTTATAACTTGGTTTTTTTAACATTATTAAAGAGTATCTGAAAGTTTATTGACCGTAGTAGTTATATTATTGTCATACTTGGAATGAAGTTTCTACTTTATTGAATAAAACGATCTAATTTGTTGACAGTTAGTTTAATTTGTTTGATCCAGCCAATTTTGAAGATGGTTGTGGTAGTTGTTTTTGTCATGCATTCGAGTTAGGGATTTTAGGACTTTATAATAATTTATTGTCTTGACATATTTTATAATTGGACATCCAATAAAAATTTCAGCCGATTTACCAAAAAATACATTTAAGGTTGAGTCACGGCCATATTAATAACCTCTTGACCCAGATTAAAAAAAAACTTTATCAATATTTAAAAATAGTTAAATTGTTTAAGATGCTAACTCTAATATCATTAGTTTCATTATTATAGTAAAAAAAAGAAACATATTTATGGTTTTTCTTTAATTCATTATGCTAGAAAAGACAACATATTATTTATATGTAGAACTAATTGAAGATAAAAATATGAATATATTCTTGAAGATATGTTAATCCATCAATATATATTTTAATAATTCATTTTTCGTCGATAAAAAAATAAAAGAAGTGTCAAAATGGTGTTTTAACTTTCAATTAATTTTTTTATGATTCATTATTATAATTTTTGATTTCTGTATCGTAATTATGAGTCTAATATGATTAGTTCCATCATTATAACCAACAAAAAACATATATTTTTCATATATGTTTTTATGATTTAATTAAGTAAGAATATTAAGTCTATTACATGATTCATTTAGATTTTCTTGGTATGTTAAAATTTTAAGCGCATACAGAAAAATTTATAAATAATAACTAAAATCACATTTTTCACACTATCATCGTTCAACTACTTTAGAAGTAATTTGAAAATATAACCTTGGAAGATATATTATTTAATATTTTTCTTAATCACATTTAAGTAAAAATAATACATCTCACTAATTTTTATTATTATTCAACTTTGATAATTATTCACTAAATGAAACTTTGAAAGTCAAACAAAATATGTAAAACACTAACTTGTTTCCCTAATATTATATCAATAAAAATAAAGTCAAACTGTTTCCATCTTGTAATCAAATAAATTGGCCTAAACACTTCTATGTTGCAGGTATCATATTCAGGTCCATATAATGTAATGGGAATTTTATAAATTCCACATAAAAAAGATATTGAATTCCTAAATCAAATAAATTAAAGGAAACATTCAATAAATTGCTTATAAAAAGTATAACCACCGATTTTTTTCATTTCGAGATGATTCACTGACAAATGTCAATGTTTCTACCAAAACAACCATACAAATGTGCAAGTTCTTGCTAAAGTAATGTTCATCTAACGTATGGAATACCTATCTTTAATATACAAAAGATACAACTTAAGAAAGACAAATAACTATATCTCTTTTTATGTTCATCTTTCGTTGTTGCTTTTTGGTTATTAGTTGTTTGATATTGTAACGAGAAGAAATATTTTATTATTTATATGCGCATCGAAATAATAAAACTCCTTTATCAAACGTATAGCCCGACTTCATCGCCTTTAATTATCTTCTATGTATGTGCTTCGACGCTTATAGTATGGCTTCTTGACTTGATATGGACTCGAGCTGACTTGAGCTTGGGTCTTGATTTGGATATGTGTCATGGACAAGGCTTGGGACGAGGTCTTGGTCTTTGACTTGAGATATGGTCCGAATCGAGGTGCGTTAAAGCGGTGATTTGATCCTCGTGTGGTTAAAGTGGACTCGACTCTGGTCTTGACTTGACTTGAGATATGGGCTGACTGGGGTAACATTGAACCCTTCTTTTGATGTGGGCCTGATTGGGGTAGCCTTAGACCCTTATTTGATTTGGGGCTAAATGGGGTAGTCGGAACCTTTCTTTGATATAGGGCCTACTTAGGCAGCTTGACCCTTCATCGTTATAGGTTGACTTGATATGGTCTCTAGCTGTGATGCTTTAGCATCTTGTCTCCGTGTGGCTGACTTTGTTCAAGAGCCTTTAGCAGCGTAGATTTGACTGGATGTGAACCTTGTAGCTTCAGGGCTTGTCTATATCAATAGCAAGGGCCTTCACCTTCCTTTGTGCCTTATAGAAAAGTGGGTTTAAAGGCTTTGTTCTTACCTCGATTTAATACAGTGGCATTCAACATCGTATTTCTGCAGCTTGACTTGAATATTTGAGGTAGGAGCTTAGTTGTTAATCAGCTCTCAACAACGGGGGGCCATAGCAAATTTTCTTGTACCTCAGGCCGGGATATGGAGTAGGCTCGTGTGAGTTTGATCCTTACTTCCCTTTGATTTGCTACAGGCCTTCGCGTAATGTTTCCTGCAGCTTGATTTGGTTGTTGGGTGGGCAAATGCCTCCTTAATCAGGATTTTGGATTAATCGATAGTCGCTCTCTTCTCGCATGATGATTAGGTGCCTATTTGGGCTTCATGTGCCTTAGGTGATTTCTTCTTTGAATCTTTGAAACTTTCAAAGCTTAAGTGTTCTTTCCTCGCTTAATCTTCTCTCTCTTCAGAGCTTTCTGCAACTTTTCTACCATTTTGCCTTAACTTTTCTTCTACATTTTTTAGCATGAATTTCTATGGGGGGGAGTTTATTTATAGGTTTCGGTTTGCTTCCTCGATTGGTTGTTCCATTTTCAGGTGGATCACGATCTTAGCCGTTGATCATTTAAATTGTTGAGGCATAATCTGGACCGCCGGATATTTTAGCACAACTTAGCCTCCAAGAAATGAAGTAGCAGCCCTATGTAGGGTTTTTTAGGTAAAAAATAGTTCATTAATTGACCCCGATATTTCTTTGTTTCATTAATTTAAGCCCCGTATCTTTCGGAAATCCTATTCTAGATTTAAAGTTAGATTTAATTAATATAAAGTCCTAAATTTAGCCTAAAATTAATTTGTGGTGCTTGAATCTCGGGAACCCTATTATTCGCTTTTCTTGAATTTAATTGGAAGCTCGGGTGAACCATAATCAACACGTGTCATAGTATAATCTGTTGTAAATTAATTAAATTAATAAATCTATAAAATTGAATTTTATTAATTTACTTAATTAAATTTTCACTATCTACAGATGCCCCCTCGTTCTAATTTAGTTTAGCTTCCATTTCAACATGAATTTCGTACATGCTGTATTCGTACTTGTCAGCCTTCTACCACCTAGACCTTTGTAATTTGATAGATTTTTTGAGCAGCTGCTTGATATGTTGTGGCACAATTTAATTTCTAATTTAAAAAATTAATTGTCATCTTGGACATGTCCCGACATAGATGCAATGCTATGTCGGGGTCTTGATCTTCGAGCTTCACTAATTTCCGATCCCCGGGGATGTATGGAAAGTTAATTCTCATGAACAAGATTTTATTATGAATTTATATCATAATAAATATATGGAAGATTTAATTTTACAATAATACAGTGAAAATTGGTCCATATGATTTTCGGGTCAACGCGTTTGTTCGAGCTCTTTATTTATCAAAGGACCCTTGAACTTTAAATTTGATGTCAGGATGGCCGAATCATCCTAGCCCCGTTGGCTTTTTGATTTTCAAAAATTACAAGGCGGCTAGTGGTCCATCTTGGTTTCTCTTGTTGGACATCTTTGCTTTTGAGCCCCCTTCCTTTAAAGTAAACCCTTTTCATAAGATGACACACTTTATTATTTGGATCCAACACAAAATTGTCAAGAAAATAAGGTGAGAAAAATTTTTCTTCTTCTCCTCCCTCTTCTTGTTCGAAAATTGTAAATAACTTGTGCAAGATTCCATTTTTTTTTTGTCTTTTTCTCCCCTTTATCGAACCATATAGGTTCGAATTTTTTTTGTTGCTTCATCGTTTGTATGTTTCTGTGTTGATTTGATAACTTTGAACTCCGTTTTTCACTTCATGTCTTCTGTTTCGAAAGTGCCTGAGTTCTGCTGCTTCTGTGACTTCGGGATCTTCAGTCAGGCAAAGCTTTCAACTTTTTCTTCAATTCTTCATGTATTTCATCATGGGTAGATGATCATAATATTCCTCATATAATATTTTAGTCAAATTAGGATTTAATTAAAATATATCCCATAATTTTCGTAACTATTTGCATGCACCCTGGAATTTTTATTTTCGGTCTTTTGAATATGGTACTCAATGTACTCACTCTGCATTTGCTGCCTCCCCTGTCATGTATGTATGCATTCTTCTTGTTAATGGTGGGACTGAGATTCTACTTGCTCTTTTAGTGCAGTGATTTTCTACGGTTGATCCACTTGATTCTTGGTTATGATTCATCTGTTGAGTCCCGACCCTTGTGGCGACATATGCTCCTTTTGAATCTTGACTTGGGGTGGAGTTGGTAGGACCCTAGACCTCTGGTTTTTTGAGTGATGTAGCTTCCTTTGTTATGAGGTAAGCTGGGGATTTTGCTTCATTCTTTTGTGCATTGGTCTTCTACAGTTGATCCGCCTGACCTTTGAACTTGATCCATCTCACGAGTCCCTTTACCTTTGGGGCTTACATATGCCTTTTGGATCTTGTCCCTGGGTCCGAGTTGGTAGACTCCGAGTTGGTAGACTCTAGATCTCTAGCTTTTGGGTGATCCATTATCCCTACTCTGGGGTGTGTTGAGGTCCTGCTTCATTCTCTAGTGCAATGCTCTTGTACAGTTGATCCGCCTGACCCCTTGATCTTGATTCATTTGTTGAGTCCCGACCCTTGGGCGACATATACTCCATTTGGATCCTGATTTGGGGTTGAGTTGGTAGGACTCTAGGCCTCTAGCCTTTGAGTGATGCAGGCTCTTTGTTTTGAGTGATTCCTTCATCCATCCTCTCACTCCTCTCACTGGTTGCTTGAGGACCCCTTTTTTCTTTTAGCATTAAATAGTTCGCTTTCATGAGAGTAATCTTTATGGGGTGACCGTGATCGTCATGAGCTGTCCCTTTTTTCCTTTGTATTTCTTTTGCAAAGTGTTAGGATGAAGTCTTTGATTTTCTCCTTTGTATCTTTGTTTGTCTGATATTATGTATCTTCTTTTGACTACTTGTTTTCTTTGCTTTTATTCTGCTTCTTTGTTTATTACTCCATGTATGGCTTTCCAAAATTAGTCCCCAAAGGTGCTCACATCATAACAGCAAAACATTATCCTTTCTTTTCTTAGAATCCTCGAATCTTGTCCTGTAGGGTGCCAGAGTTTATTTCCCCATATCAAGGTTCGAGCTCCTAATCTTATTCAGCCCTTTCTCCTTGTTGCATTGTGCATACATGTCTGGTGCATCTGATTGAAGGAGCATGTGGAATAACATGGAATGAGTTTGAGGTTATGATCAACTTGGGCTGCTAAGTCGCTTCTACGTATCACCATTGAGATCAAGTCAAAATGTAGATCGTGGGGGTAGGTATTTTAAAATCTCATCCTGGAGTGTGGGAGGTGTTTTATATTCCCACCAAGGAGTTTGTGGATAGTTTAGCCTCATTTCAAGGAGATGGTAGACAGTTTAGTCTCATATCAAGGAGAGTGGAGAAAGTTTATTCTCGTATCAAGGAGAATGGAGACAGTTTATTCTCGTATCAAGGATGATGGAGACAATTTATTCTCGTATCAAGTAGACAGTTTAGTCTTGGTATCAAGGAGAGTGGAAAAATTTTATTCTCGTATCAAGGAGAATGGAGACAGTTTATTCTCGTATCAAGGAGGATGGAGATAGTTTGTTCTCATGTCAAGGAGATTGTAGACATTTTAGGCTCATACTGGCGAGTGTAAGAAAGTTTTATCTTCTATCTAGGAGCATTATGCATATCTTTGATGACTTCAACTGGTAAAATGCCTCTTCCAAATGACAAGGCTGTCCACCTGATGGTTGGTCCCATTTTGATGTTGAGGTTGTGGCATTGTGCGATTGCACACTTTGCATGCAACTGATGTATTACCTTCTTCAGATATGTGGTGTTTGTGCACCAACCTGATTGTAATATTTAATGGAGCTTGTTGTGGATTTGCTGTGTCAGCCATCTTGGGTATGGCTGCTTGCCTTGTTGCCTCCAATCTTCTGAAGACCATCTTCTTTCTGCTGTTTGTCCCCACCCCTTTTTGGAAGACTGATTTGTGGGTTTGTCATCCAATTGGCTTGAAGGATCTTCACTTTCCATCTTTGGGTGCAGCATCTTCTTAAGTATTTGGATTGAGGGTACTTCTAAGACTTAGATACCCACGATGCTTCTTTGTAGTCGAAGCCTCATCAACCTCTTCACACATGTAGCATGAAGCCTCTGAATTTTTGTCATGGGAGTTATGTGCATAACCTCTCTATGACTTCCTTCTTGTCCACAAGTCTTCTTATGTTCTTTTTATTGCGTAGTCATATTGATTTGTAGCTTACCTATGTCTCTTCAAGGGATATTATTCCCTGGGTGTGATAAGCCCATCGCCTTCCTCCTTTGAATGTGAATCATTTTTCAGTTGGATGTCCAAGCACGAGGTGATACTTGCAAAAGTTCGGCTCTTTGTTTCTCAAGTATTTCTTCGGTCGCTTGACTCCTGAAACTGATGATTTTGTTTACTGTGCCTCCAAGATCATCGGGGTATCTGAATGAAAGAATGGATGTTCTCTGGTTTGCATCTCCTTCAGCGTTGGACGACTTCTGCTTCCAAAGTTAGTATCTCCTAGTATTCTTTTGATTTTGGAGGAGGACTTTGTTGACTTGGAAGTTGTGGCATGTACATCTTCTTCCCATGGCTCTTCAAAGTCTTTATCTTCAAATTTGGCTTTGTAGACTGTAGTTGTTGGTGTACCCGTACCCTTTCCTTTGTTGGCAGCTATGGTCAACTCCATGTCATGTGCTCTGGTGGATCGATGCTCAAAAGTCTTATGGAGTATGCCTTGCAAGATGTACTGTAAGTCCTACTGCATGCCTTGTGTACACATAGTGATAGTTGATGACTCTGAAAGCCTATCTTTGCATTTGAGGCTCAAGCTCTTTCATCTGTTGATGAAGTCCGTGGATTTGGCTCTTCCTCATACTGGCTTGGCACCAGCACTTCTATCATGCCGACGGTGCAATCGGTAACGAAGAAGCCGGCTCTTCGGGGAACTCATTTTCCAGCTGTGCCTAACTATCTATGAAGTCTGCTTCCAACTCGGTGTACCATTCGAATGTGTTCCCCTTAAGTGAGCGTACAAATTGCTTGACCATGTGATCTCCATCAGTTCCAGCATTGTTGCATGTTTCTACGAAATGGACGATGTGCTACTTAAGGTTCCCAATACCATCAAAATGCTGGTACTTTGGTGGTTGGTAGCCATGGGGCATCTTCAACCTATCTATGCAGGAGCTGTAGGGTTTGACGTAAGAGTGTGAGGGAGTTGCCTTGTCTTAAGTGTCTTTGATTGCCCTCAATATGAACTCCTTCAGCTGCGCAGCTAATATGGTCCCATATGTTGAGACATATGGGGTCTTCACCGCCTTCTGTAGTTGTCCATTGGGTATACTTGAAGCTTGATATGGTGGAGTGGAAGGCGTTTATAGTGCATCCTTGGAGGTGTTAGGAGCCTCTTGAGGAGGTAGGGTCCTCAATCTGAGTTCTGCTACCTGTCCACGCTACTCATGGTCTTGTATCTTCCTAGCCATGTTGGATAGTGCCTCCTCCCTTCGACATATGTTTGGCTATGTCTTCCAACATCTTTTACAGCTATATGCTCCTCTATGGTCGTGGGTCAATATGTGACCCATACTTGGATTGGCTTCCTTCCATGGATAATGATAAGTACCCCGGTTAGGCATGTTTTGGACCTTCAAGGTACTCAAGGTCCTGATGGAAAATATGCATATTTTGAATAAAACTTTAAACAAATAGCATACCAAAATATAACGATTATGCATGGGATCTAGCAATCCGTACATAATTTGCTGCGAGCTGAATATTTAGTTTCTAGTAATCTCATTTTAACTAAACTAGTAAATGAATTGTTACAATTTTTTGCAACGGATAGTTATTGAAACCAATATTCATTGATTTCCAAATACTCCTCATTTGCCCTTGGATGATTACTTTAGAATCTTTATCCACGATCTCTAGTCACAGGCTAAATTCAGAAGAAGTGTCTCATGAAAGACTCCAATTTCTTTAGTCGAGCCGAATCGATTCTCGTACTATATGCCCAAGCAAACCAATGAGTCCCAAACTCATTGAGATGCTGCCCTAGATCTACCTTGTATAATGTATGATGATAAATCCCCTTTATAATATATCAACACCTTTCATATGCATGCTTGACATAGTCAAAGAACACAAACTCATAACATAGATAGTTATATGGCACATAGTCTAAGAATTGCAAACTTAATGCCTAAGCAAATATCATAGGACACAGATATACATATCTTCTAAGTGATTTTGCAGTGGCCAACGAATTCTCAAAGGTGCAAACTAACAGCCCATAAGATTGATTAGGCTTACAAGCTCCCATGATCCAAGAAAATCGATCATCAATCAATCACTATGTTGGTCATCAAATGCTAGTCGCCCCAAACTATCAGCATCTGACCAAAGGAGAATGACTATCTTATGTTTCTAGACTTGAAGAGGTTCTCTTGTCAACACTTAAAGGTTGCCTCTCTAGAGACTATAGATTAGCCTATGAGATTTCACTTTTCACTCAACGAGGATATAACTGGTTATATTTAAATTAAGACATATAAATACATAAACATAGCAAACAAATATATTGATATATAAGAAGCCGTAATATTCAATTATTTGTTCACATAAGAAGACAGATACACTAGCTCCCACTAAACCTAACACCACTGCGACATTTGTCTAGATCAAATTCGCTGCATGCCTACTATGCTTTGCCTGAGGTAGTAGTTTGGTAGCGGAGTTTTGGCAACATGCAGCCTCTGTTGTGCCATTAATACTTTGATATCACCTCTATTAAACATATCTCTAATCAGGTGATACTTTCTAGGTACGTGCTTGGATTTGTGATGTGCTCGGGGTTCCTTGGCTTGAGCAATGGCACCATATTGCCTCCTCATAAGAGGTAGGCTCGTCACTTTCAATCATGAAAGATTCACCATACCAACGGTCTGGTTCTTGACGATCTCTAGTGGATCTCCTAAGGGTTGGTTCTTCCACAACTTCCTGTGGATCAAGAATTGGGTCTTCTATGTAAGAAGGCACTAATTCTTGTGGTGCGTTAGTCGTCTCTAAACTAAGTGTATTGACAGTCGCTTCATCATCTTGAGTTTTCTCAAGGTGAACACCTTCACTTCTAGCCCTTTTGGACAGATATTCCTTTTCAAGGAATGCTCCTGATCTAGCAATGAATATCTTATTCTCATGCTTCGTAGAGTGAATATCCAATAAAGTAGCATTTATTAGACTTGGGTGCTAGTTTATCTCTTGTTAATTTCTTAACGTAAGCTTCACAGCCCCAAATCCTGAGAAAACCCAACTTGGGAGACTTCCCAAACCACAATTCATGAGGAGTTTTCTCTGCTAATTTAGTTGGACATTTATTAAGCGTGAGTGATGCGCTTTGTAGTGCATATCCCCATAAACTAACTGGTAGATCAGATAGGCTCATCATAGATCGAACCATGTCAAGTAAGGTTCGATTTCTCCTTTCAGACACACAGTTATGATGTGTCATTCCTGCTGGAGTGAGCTGTGAAATAATACCACACTCTCTAAGATGATTATTGAACTCATGACTCAAATATTCCTCCTCCCCATCGCATCAAGAATCTTTATAGTCTTGTTCAATTGGTTTTTTACTTCATTTTGAAATTCCTTAAATTTCTCAAAGGATTCATGTTTGTGTTTCATCAGACACGCATAACCATATCTACTGTAATCATCAGTAAATGTAGTGAAGTAATTATAACCACCTCTTGCAGATGTGTTCATTGGCTCACATACATCAGTGTGTATGATCTCCAATAAATCATTTGTCATTTAATTAAATCCAGTGAAGGATGATTTGCTCATTTTGCCTAGTAGGAAAGATTCACAGTTATTGTATGATTCATAATCGAAACCTTCAAGTATTCCGCCGGAGTGAAGTGTCTTGATACGATTCTCATTTATATGACCCAATCTGCAATGCCATAGGTATGTAGGGTTTAAGTCTTTAGGCTTATTCGTTTTTAGATTAATGTTATATTGCTCGATATATGTATTTAAAACATATACCATTTTGGAGATAGGCATTACCATATATTATACCATTCCTAGAGATCCTAAATGCATTGTGATCAATCGAAAATGAAAAACCTTCATTATTCAAAAATGAAAAATGGAAATATTTCAAGCACAATGTACACACACAAGAAATATTTTTAAATTTAAAACAAGGCCCGTAGGTAAATTCAAACTAATGGATCATACTACCAGAGCTGCAACCTTCGTTCCGTTCCCTACACATAGATCCATCTCTCCTCTTTCGAGTCTTCTACTTGCCTGCAGTTCCTGCACATTGAGACAAATGTGAGAACTACAGCCAGTGTCTACCACCCACGAAGTAGAATTAGAAATTGTACAAACTTCAATAACAAAAATACCTTTAGGCTTAGTGGTCGTTAGACCATTTTTCCTATCTTCATTGAACTTCTTACAGGTCCCTTTCCAGTGACCTTTGAGTTTGCAATAGTGACAGATATCATCTTCAGAGATACCTTTGCCTTTCTTTGTCTTGCGACACTTGCTACTTAAAACGACGTTAGCAGAATCAAAAGGCCTTTTGTTCAAATCCAAACACTCATTTGCTTCAACAATGGTGATTTGTCTATGTACATCAGCGAGGGCTTGGTCAACTTTGTATCTGCTATAACCTTTGATGCATCTAGACACATCAGTTGAAGCAGATCTCATAATGATGCCAAACTCTAACTTGTGATCAATCGGTATCCCAAAAGATCTACACCGTTTGGCCAAAGCCATTATCTCAAGCACACAAATTCCCGAACTATGTGCTATGTTCTGGTCTCGCAATCAATAAGAGCACGAAATGATCTGCATTTCATGCCTTGCCTACTCTTTGATACACTATAGAGCTTCCGAGCAAAGTCATATGTCTGATCCCTCACTCTGCATATAACCCTCGAAACTCTCGCCAGTTCCATCCGAAAGCGAGTATAAGATACTTGGCTTCTTGGGAGCATCCTCTCTTTATGCAACCTTGCTATTTCGGGCCCGTATCTACATCTGTGATCCTAGAAGGCTCTTTTAGGAAGTCCCCTATATAAGACATATTCGATCTCGTGCAAATTAAGGACAACCTTCAACCTACAAGACTATGTCTCATAATTTGCACCATCATACATGCAATGTTAATGTTGTTTTGAACTGCATTATTAGGGTGTTAGGGGCGTACCTATTTCCAATTCTATGTAAGAATAAGTATGTAAAAGATAACAGTTTAGTAATATATCATGTTAAACACTTAAAATATAAATTGTAAAGTAATACCAATACTCAAGTAATATGGACATCATGAAAATTGGCTTGATACGATGCTTAAATTATAGTGGTGAGATTAATATTATTTGATATTATTTAGCATGTTATACATCACATACTCAAGTAGTATGGACATCATGAAAATAAAACAAATAATACACATTCAAGCGAGATATGATATGACCCTAAAATAATAGACCTATTACAACACTTTTCAAAGTGTAATACTAACATGAGGTCCTATTACAACACTTAACAAGTGCAGTCTTGTATTCTTCAGCTTTTGGAAACTTTCAAGTTTGCCAAGTGCTATCCTGGTGAAACGCCATCTTCAATGCCTTCACAGCAGTACATTTATTTACTAACTCAACTAAGATAACACGCAGATTTGTGGGTGAAAAATAAATAAATAAATACGACTCAGTTGTGTCGCTTATTACAATGAATAAACGGCTTTACGTAATCGCATTTAAATAAAAATACAAAAGTAGTTTCATCGATATATCCCTTCCATTCCCATTACAATGTATATAAGGCAAAAAATAAATCACATAAACTATGCATTGATACATATATATAAAAATATGTCCAATAATTATTATAATAATTATTTTATGCATATATACAATATAAAATAGTTGCACGTGAATTATATTTATTATATATTCAATAACTAGATAATATTATGTTTATCCTTTTAATAAATAAATAATTAAAAGGTTAATCATTAAAGGGACAATTGAATTAAATAAATATTTTAAATTGCAAATATAATTAATATATTTATCGAGTCTTTTCATCTCTCATAAAGATTAATCCACTTTTTTTTTATAGTTATAACTTTCAAATCTCGACCTTAATATATTTATGTTTGTAAAGCTAGCACATCTTATAAAAAAAAAAATATATCAATGGAAAGAGTTTGAAATGTATTTTTTCATTGATATAGTTTTCATCAAGTATTATACAATACAAACAAAAATATCCACGGTCAAAGTTCAAATGTTAAAAAAAAGTCAAAGTGGACAATCTTTATGGGATGGAGGAGTATATGATATTTATTCATGAAAACCCAAAATTGAAATTACCATAATTTATTAAAAACCTAAAACTAGGGTTTTAAAATGGGTTGAGCTTTTTCAAAACCTTAGCCGTACAAGATGACCACGATTGGATGGCCAAACGCCGCGCCACATGCCCACGCGCCACCCTAGCAGTAAGCTTTCCAACGCCATCGGAATCACCAAAAAATGTGGCTGTATTCGCCCAGAAACACCTGTACAAGGCAGCGTGTTCGATTTTGGTAATTAATTTTCAGTTTTACGTTTTAATTCAAAAAAAAAATTGAAGGCTTTAAAATACTCAAAAAATTCTAATTTTCATAGGAAACAATTCTCATAATATTTTTAAAATTATCCAATTGCAATTTCTGAAAAATATATTACAGAGAACTAATTATGCAATTTCTTATCATTAAAAATTTATAATTTCGAAAATACATAAGAAAATTCAAAAAAATCCAAATTTTAAATGAGTTGTTCTCTGTAATATAAAGTTTCTAGAAAATTTATTAGATTCGACAACTTTTGAGTTTAAGCCTTCTAAATACAATTAACGTTTAATTAACTAATTAAAAATAATTATAAACCCTTTTAAAAACAACAAACAATTATACTAAACACAAAAATATCAAAAGATAAAATTTTGATGTACTTGAATATATGAACACATTCATAAAATATACATGACATAAAAATTCATAATATATATTTATACATAAATATATAAATATAAATTTTCACATAAATTCATAAAACATGATTTAAAATTTTCTAGATCGATTTTATACAAATTAAACTTGCTCAATACCACTGATGGAAAATATATATATTTTGAATAAAGCTTTAAACAAATAGCATACCAGGATCAATTTAATTGTCATAAAATTACATCTAAATAATATATAATAATATATTAATACGAGAGTACTTATAGTGCATCGGAATAAATCACCAACAAAGTTCTTTTATGAAGCCTCATTTGAATTCCTAGCAACGGTTTGCTTGACTTCATGGACTCCTCCTCGAAATGATTTGAGCTTGGGTCTTGATTTTGATATGTTTCCCATGGGATGTAAGGTTTGGGATGAGGTCTTGGTCTTTAACTTGAGATATGGTCCGACAGCTTGATTGATTGATTGTTGGGTGGGCAACTCAAATTCTCCTTACGACTTTGGGATTGATCTAGTCGCTCTCTCCTCTTGATGATTTTTGCTCCTATTTGGGGATTCAGGTGCCTCAGGTGTTCTTCTTCTTTGAATCTTCAAACTTTTAAGTGTTTCAGGTGCTTCTACCGATCTTCTTCTTCAGAGCTTTCTACAACTTTTTCACCTTTTTTCCTTGAATTTTCTTCTACCTTTTGAGCATGAATTTCTAAGTTGTAGAGAGGGTATTTATAAGCTTTCGGGTTTGCTTCTAATTGGTCGATTCATTTTCAGGTTGATCCCTATCTCAGCCGTTGATCATTTAAATTGTTGAGGCATAATCTGGACCATCAGATATTTTAGCACAACTTAACCTCCAAGAAATGAAGTAGGTGCCCCATCTAGGGGTTTTTAGGTAAAAAATAGTTCATTTATTGACCTCGACATTTCTTTGTTGCATTAATTTAAGCCTTGTATCTTTCGGAACCCTATTCTAGGTTTAATTAATATAAAATCCTAACTTTAACCTAAAATTAATTTCAGGTGCTTGAATCCCGGGAACCCTATTATTTTCACTTGGCTTCAATTTAATTGGAAGGTCGGGTGAACTCTGATCAACACGTGACATCGTGTGATCGGTTTTAAATTAATTAAATTAATAAATCCATAAAATTAAATTTTGTTACTTTAAATTAATTAAATTTTTACTATCTATAGATATGTAGAACATAAATGGCTTGCTAGGAGTATAAAATAAATTTATACTGAATTTATTTATAATGATATCTTAATGATTTTAATATATAAAAGATATAACTTAAACAAGACAAAGCACTATATTAATGAATTTATTTATAATGATATAAAGTGAATTTAATATTAAAGTACATGTTATTTCAAAAGTGTGAAACCGTTCCATTGAAGGCCCCTCGAGGTTCTGCCTCTGAAATTCCGCTGCAGGAGGTGAATTCCCCCAGGATAGCCTCAACCGGTCAGTGTGACCGTGAGCTTCTTTTTAAACTACTTCAATACGAGATTCTCGCCACTCTGTGTGACTCACACACCGCATAAAAAGGCTAAGGTGTTGGCATTTAGCACTCCCTGCCTTTTAACCACTCTGAATTAAGCTCCTGAGGACAAGTACATGTTACTTCAGGATGTAACTTGAAGAGGTGTGCATGCATGTAACTTTAAGATGTAACTTGAAGAGGTTTTTTAGTTTTTAATTATTTGATTACTCTCATTAATAAATAATTATTTTGTAATTAATTCTACTTGGAAGGGATAATTTAATCCTAATAAAAAGGGGAAGAAACAACTATCATTTAACACATAAATATATATATAGAGAGAGAGAGAGAGATGACTATTGTTATTAACAACAAAATCCTAAACCTTCATGTTATATTGTCAGGGATCATTTTTTTTTCTTAGGTTGGACATAGACTTCAATCTGGATGAATGTTTTTCAGAATTGACATTCGAGAAATTGAGGCTTGTTGTGATACCAATGAATATTTGATGATTTGAGAATTTCCATACATATTAGGAGTGTGATGGATCGATTCGGTTTTGAGACAAAATTGGAACGGAACCTATTTTATCGGTTCTCTTAAATGTTGATTACAATTGCATCGGTTTCAGTTCAGTTCCGATTCGATTTCGCTTTTGCGCCAATTTTTGAGATTATCGTCTTGGGCTCAAAATTAAGTGATAAGACTAAATATGATCCATGTAATTTCACCAAACTCCTTTTAAGATTAATTATGTAATCTGCATGTACATTCAATATACAGTACCCCTCTTTTTACATATCTCTGAATTTTCTATATTATATAATGAGCAGGGTTAAATCTAAATTTCCCTTCTTAAAATCTACACATACAAATACTATAAGATGTTGAAAATGATAATAAATGAAATTTGAAAAATCTACATAATATTTAGTCGTGGTTCAGATTTAGTCGATTCGGTTCGATTTTGTATTTTTGTACACATCCCTAATACATATAGAAGCATCTCATTATGGTTATTCTAATAATCTTTACTATATTGCAGGCAAGTCCATGAGCTAACACAGATGATTTTAATCGACCTTATTCAATGTTTCATCTATAAAATGTTTCCCTAAATACCGATTAGGAAGTTTTCTTAGTAGTAAGTTTAAAATGGTAGTTTTACGCTTTTCCCTATTGTGTATTCACACCTAATATGCAATGTGCGACTCTTGGTGGTATATGGTTGTCAGTGCACAGAGTAAGTCGAGACGTTTTATGATTTTATATACATTTTCTTAATGTACAATTACTCACTACCTATTAGATATTCAATTGATAAACACAACTCAATTGCCCTTCATCTGATATTCAATTGATAACACAACTCAATTGCCCTTCATCTGATATCAGAATCAAGCTCTGAGTATAAATTATTGTGGTAACGACAACTTATTCATGCGCTTATTATATTGATAAATCTAGTTTTTTTTTGGGATAAATAATGCATATATTAATTATAAATATTCATTACAATTGTTTTTTGCGCTATCATAAACGCAATTAGAACTAATATTCAAAATATTACAATCAACCGAATTAAAAGAGCTAATTGAAATATCAAACAAGTTAACAAAACAACCGATGTCGGTTGGAAACCAAAAAAGCTTGGAAACATCCTTGAGGTCTTCATTTGTCAAGGATTTCCAATCTTCAGGAAGTGCCTAGTCCAAACCTGCGATGTAAAATTATCAGTAATAAAATAGAGACCATGATTACTGTTGTGTTTCCCAAGGATTGTGGCCAAAAGGATGGTATGGCCGAAAGATCCAATATCAGGATGTGTCTTGTTGCTTGTAAAACATTCTCTTTCCTTCAATGGTTTTCCTAGATCCTCTATGGTACATGTTGATCAACCAAATCGGCTTCGGGTCAGAGGAAATGCCATTACAGATTTTGGCATCCTGCATTTTGCAAGTTTTTGAGCATTGGTTGATTTTAATTTGGTGAATTTCTTTGAAGACAGGGTGATGCCTTTTATTATGGGGATTTGAATGTGGTGCTTTATTTTTTTGGTGAAAGGTTGTACTTAAGAGGTAGAAAAATCTCGTTTAGTTTTAAGAATATTGCTTGGGACATTGAATTTTGCTTTTCTGAAAGTGAGGTCATGAAAGAGCGATGGTCCGCAGAATACTACAAAAAGAGTTGGGGGGTTAGCCAAATCATTCTTTGAATTAATAATCGAAGAGATTTATATAAAAAATATTATAGTTTTGCCTTTGGTTTTTGGACTGATATATATATAAAAAGGTCAACCTAATACATTTGGGCCAAGTAGATCAATATGCATAAGCCCCTGTACAAGTCCTTTCACTAGATGAAGATATGTGGCATAACTCTAGGAGGACAGAGGTTATTACATAGCCTCAGTACCTCCTATAAATATCCCCAGTAGTACACTCAAGGAGGCCAAAAAAATTCCGCATCCCTTAGTATCAATTCCATATATTTGTCTTTATCCTCCACTCAGTTAATATCGACTCGATCGTCGGAATATTTCCTCAGCGATCACACCGGTCACACTTTCAGGTCCGACGGCCGAGCAGACTCCGAACCCGCTGGAAGATATCGTAGCCGATCTCCCAGAACCCGCTACAAGAAGGAAGGCGCGGTCTCAGAGATCCATTCCCCGAAGGACAATTTCAATTCCGATTGACTCCAAGTTGGAGAGAGTCCAACAAATTTTGAAGGTCCAAATTTTGGAATCCTTTTCCATTGATAGTCAAATAGTGAAAGTAAATTGTACAAAACAAGTGGCGCCGTCTGTGATCGACACAGGAAGTCGAAAATATAAGCATGTCGGTTCAATACGCAGTCAAGTCACCATCCCTATCAACACATCTTATCTAACGGAAATCATGGAATCAATATCCCTTTCCGAGGATATTGAAGCGAAATACATTTGGGTAAACGAACAACTTAATAAAGAGCGGAAAGCGATGATTCACGTCTCCATACATAAAAACCAACAGAACGATGTGATGCAAACAAAGCAAAGTGAGGGTATAAGGAGCAACTCTGACATCATGAGAGGCGCTAACGCTTTTAACCTTCATACAAAAAGCCTCAGATCTCATGTGACACTACCACAATCAAAGTTATTATAGCAAGAATTGGCGGACATTAAGCAAATGATGAAGCTCCTTTCATGCCGGCCGTTACTCCTCGTAGGGCAAAGAGAATGTAAGACTAAAATGCCTCTTTGCATCGACCGCTTGACGGGATCCTGAGCTACTACAAGGTTTCCACCAAAATCCCGCACTCTTACCCAGTTCAATGGTACGGGAGACCCGGTCAAACATTTGCAGGGATTTTTGGCAAAAATGACTATAACATCCAACAATCCTGACATTTACGCTAAAGCATTTTCCAATAGCCTGTCCGACAGAGCTTTGGATTGGTACATGGCTTTACCTCTTAATTCTATCGAGACAAGTATTCAGCAAAACGGTGCATGCTCTTGTGGGGCAAAGTTTGATTCAAAGTATAGAAACACCAGATGAGCGGGCCTGATGGATCCAACAAGCTTCCAATGAAACCCTTGAAGGGCATCATGTTTGTATAAATGACATCCTTTCCCTACAATTCCGGAAAGTCAACAACAAAGGTAGCTTATATGTGGCGTTTTACCGCGGGTTGTTATATGGAAAACTCCAAGAAGGCCCTAGTCCTCGGGAAACCCCTGTCGAAGATCTAACTCAATCGCGCTGGTTCGCCAAAGATGTTGAGTTGAAGAGCTCAAAAAAATAAAGAATCTAGGCCAAGGGATCTACGGACACTTTGAGAAAGCGGGGACGTTCTAAGTCACCAAGGAAGACTCCCGTCCGGGGACCAGCCATACCTGACAAGTGTTGATCAAAAAGAAATTTTGAACCAACGCCTCAAAAAAAGGATTAGTAATGTACAAAGAGGCCGAACACGGGTTCCCCGCCTTGCGAGTATCATCATCCATAGTAGAAGCATATGCCTGCATTGAAGATAAGAGATTCTCCTAAGCGAATGAGGACGCATCAGCAGTATGGACAAAACGTATATTGCGAGTATCATATGTAGCATGGCCATGACACTAATGAGTGTGGTTTTGAATGCAGAGATAGAGAAGCAATAAAAAGGGATACTTGAAAGAGTATACAACGAGGAACTTATCGTAGTGGCCAAATGGCTACTGCAAGAGCCCGCCCGCCTACAAGCAAAACCTAGAGCCTTCTGATGTGCCATTGAGACTCACGGGTCGGATTGATACAATCTCGGGAGGACCCAGCAGGAGGAAGTGATTCGCGTGAATTCCGTGAAGGGTTACGCAAGAAGATCATATACGCAAATTTCAACTGCATCGTCAAGAAAAAAGGCGAACCGGTTATTTTCACGAATGAAGAGTTAATAGGAATTGAATTCCCGCATGATGACCCTTTGGTCATAGCCCCAATTATTGCAAATTTCGTGGTCGAGCGGATGCTGGTAGATACCGGAAGCTCGGTGGATATCTTATACATCACTACTTTTGATAAGTTACAACTCCCGAGAAGTATTATTCAAATCCTCTGCTCCACACCCCTTTGACCGCTCTTCATGTGCCACTCCATAAGGGCACAAGCAGCACGTTGGATTTAACGATGGGGCGGGAATAAAAACTATCACGATCAGGACACAATTCACACGAGATCGTGAGATATTCAAGACTCGCCTCATATAACGTGCCTTATAGGTCGCCGCATACCAACCGCTATAAAGGCTATAGTTTCTCCAAAGACATCTCAAGATGAAGCCCTGACCCCAGCAGGAGAGATGCCTGGGACTGCAAAAGCCAGAAGGCAAGCTACCAAACCTCGGTACTTCCTCCAGCAAATGGAAACCCAAGGGGTTCCCAAATTTGCCGGTTCCGTGGGAAAATCACATGGAGATTAAATTCGTCAAGGAGGAGGAAGATAACCTGCCTAAAAGAAAGGAAAGTGCCGAGGGGCGCTATGCCACATGAGGAGATTATAATTGTCCATTTCAAAGAGGGAAGTGCGGAACGGACCTTCAGGATTTCCGATCAAGATTAGAGCATCAAAATGCTTGGTGGCATTTAACAAGAGAGTTCAAGATATTTTTGGCGTGGGGGACCCGAGGTGTGGATATGCCGGTAGATTCAACGCCATGTTGCATCGGCTGTATGTGGATCCAAGTTAGGCCGGTAAAAACAAAAGTTAGGCAAGACTCTTTAGTGATGAGAAGAACGCGGCCATCCGGGAGGAAGTGCAAAGCCTCTACCGTAAGCAAGCCATACGAAATTATAATTTCCTAATGGGTGGCAAACGTTGTATTGGTCAAAAAACCCAGTGGAAAGTGGCGCATGTGCACAGACTTCACCAATTTGAATAAACATGCCCCAAAGACTTATCCACTACCATGCTTAGGGCTTGGCCTAATGAGCAGGCCATGAGGTCTTTGACTTTATGGATGCTTCCCGATACCATCGTGATCCACAGATGGCCTGAAGATGAGGAGAGGACGGCGTTCATAACCGAGTATGGCTTGTATTGCTGGCGGGTTATGCCATTCGGCTTGAAAAATGCTGGGGCTACGTATCAGCGGATGGTCAATGAAATCTTTGCACAACAAATTGGACGGAATATGGAGATATATGTTGACGATATGTTGGTCAAAAGTAGGGTGAAGGCGGAGTAAATCTTAGGGAAACCTTTAACCAGCTTAGGAAGAGCAGGTTGAAAGTGAACCCCGAGAAGTGCTCTTTTGGCGTGGTCTCCGGGAAATTCTTGGGTTATATGATCAGTGCACGAGGGATTGAGCCGAATCCGGACAAGATAAAGGCGCTTATGGATATGCAGCCTCCCAAGAGCTATAAAGAGCGTGTTTACCGGATGTCCGGCGTTAAGTCGGTTTTATAGCTGTGTCGGGCGAAAACCTAAATTCTTCAAAAAGCTCGGAGGCATATCGTAGCTGGAAGAGTTTACTCTGGGACCATGAATGCAAAGAGGCATTTGAAAGATCAAGGAATATTTAAGGTTCCTCAAATTGAGTCCGACTGAACCCGGAGAATGCTTACAAAATTATGTGGCAATTTCGATATCGCGTTAGCGGGTATTAGTAAAGGAGATAGACTGGCAACAAAGGCCTATATTACGTTAGCCATGCCCTAGGGATGCCGAGGAGAGGTGAATTTCAAGTATAGACAAGGCCGCATTTCATGTGCTAGTCTCGCAAGAAAGCTTAAGACGCATTTCGAGTCCCACCCATCCAAAGTCGTAAACGGATCAACCTTTGAAGCGAATATTGACTAGTCCGGCCTTGTTCAGCCGCTTTTAACCACCGGGCTATCGAGTTGAGTGAATTCGAGATATCATACGCCTAGACCAAAAGATTAAGGCTCAAGCATTAGCGCATTTTGTGATCGAAAGTGTACAGCCTTGAGACCTCTCCGTCTCCTGCAGAACCCAGCCTAGAAGAAGAGGTGGCCCCTCCCCGCTGGACGTTATTTCTGTAGATGGCGCCTGTAATGAGCAATGAGTGGGCGCTGAGCACCAAGTATTAGGACCCAAAAAGGGAAACTCTCATTATGCCCATGGGTTTAGCTTTCCGCAACTAATACCCAGGGCAGAATACGGCTTTCAAGATTCTAAATGGCTAGTAAGGTCTATGGGGGTCGAAGAATTGCTAGTTAAAGCAGACTCAAAACTGGTCATTGACCAGATTAAGGGAGCTCCGCGGTAAAAAAGTGACATATCAAGAGATACTATAATATCAAGCGAGTTCGAGGATCTTGTTTAAGCATATTCCTAGAGCGGAAAACGAGAAGGCCGACCATCTGTCTAGGCTTGCAACTACCTATTACGACGAACTGCCTGAAGGGATATGTGTAGAAGTTTGTGACCAACCAGCTTATCTTGAAAAGAGTATTTCACGGGTTGAGTGTGCCACCGAGGTAGATTGGCGAACACCCATAATTTCCTATCTCCACGAAGGAAAATTACCAGAGGACAGGATCGAATCCAGGAGGATCCAGAACCGCAGCCTTAAATATCAATTGTACTTGGGGGAATTATACCGGAAGTCTTGGGATGGCCTCATAACCTTTCAGCTACGGAGGATATTCCCCGGTAAGCATTTAAATACATGAAGGATGGTGTGGGAGCCATATTGGAGCTCGGTCCCTGGCCATCAAGACCACACGAGCTGGATATTACTGGCCCACCCTAATGAAAGATGCCACTATGTATGTGCTCAAGTGTGACGCCTGTCAGAGGATGGGAAACGCTCCCCAGTCACATACCTCTACCCTCACCCCGGTAGTGAGCCCGATTCCTTTTGCCATGTGGGGAATTGACTTAGTAGGAAAATTACCCAAGGCCAAAGGGGGGCGGAGTATGCCATTGTGGCAGTAGACTACTTCAGTAAGTGGGTAGAAGCCGCTCCACTTAAGAGGACTAGGAGTGAGGAGGTTGTGCAGTTTTTATGGAAAAATATACTGACTCGGTTTGGCATTCCCAAAATTTTGGTATCGGATAATGGTACTCAGTTTGAAGGGCGGGTCTACGACTTTTTGTGAGAGGTTCGGGATTGAGCATCGCTTCGGCCTCTATTACTCAAAAGCAATCTAATGGGCAGGAGGCCGCGAATCGAATCATATTTGGCGGGTGTTAAGAAAATAATACAAAAGCTGACAGGGGGAAGGAAATTGATTGAGGAATTAATGAATGTATTATGGTCAAAGCATGTCCACCCTTTAGTTGTTACAGAGAAGCCTTTAGCCTGGTATATGGTACCGGGCGGTTTTGTCGGTAGAGGTAAGTGATTGCCTACCCATGCAAAATTCGTTCTACTGAAAAATTTAATGATCGTAGGGATGAGAGAACAACCTCGACTTCAAGTAGAAGAGCCAAGAGATTTGCTTTTACAGAGGATTCTCAAGTACAACAAATATGGCTAGGAGCATATAAACTGACGTTAAAAGTCGCCACCTGCATTGGGATTCGTGTTACATCAAGGGTCGGCGAAGCCGCCAGTGGAACAGTGGGAAATTAAGCCTCTAAATGGAAGCAATCTATCGAAAGTGAAGAAGGTCGTGGGGGCGAGTACATATGAACTAGAGGACTTAGATGGGAAAGCAGTCCCGCGGACTTGGCACGCTTCTAAGATGTGTCGATATTATGTGTAATCCGTGATATGACTATTTAACCGCCCCCAAGAGAGGGTCGTTCTTTTGAGATAGTTTTTAATAAAAGGAGTCCTTTTTTCATATCACTAATTAAACTATGTGGAAACGCTACAGCTTTAAGCTGGCATGCTAAATCCCAAAGTATAATTTCGCACTACAATACTTTAACTGACTACTTGTCGGGTAAAAAACAAGGGCCCTGTATCCAATGCTAATAAAAAGAAATGGGAACAAGTAAAAGCCCTTGTGCGCCCCTGCGAATTATCTTCGTCAGGCGGCCGTGATATTATCCCACTCAATTTCATATAGGCTGCCGCCTCAGCCGCAACGCTATATTGAGTTTTTAAAAAAAAAAAAGCGCAGTACGATCGATAAAACCCGCCTTTACTAGGTGGGGTCCTGCGATACACGATGCAAAAAATGAAAACAAGTACAGGAAGTTTGATGCAATTCCCTTTAATAAAAACAAATTACAAACAAATTTCCAAAGAAGGCCTACAACTTAGGAAGATAAGCAAAATGAAAAATACAAAAGTACTAAGCTACACGGTCGGGTTATCCTCAAGAAAAGTCGGCCTCCTCATCATCTTCCTCGTCCGGAGTTAGCGGGCTTCCAGATTGCAAGAAGTAAAACTAACCGCATTGTATTCTCGATTAAATCTTTGCGCTTATTCACCGGGCGGATTGGCCCTTGTATGTCCGGCAAACGGTACAAGCGGTACGCCATGTCTTGCCAACCTCATTTCTGAAGTCTTCTCGGAAAACTGGTATCAAGTGAATGGTCTTCCTTCATGCAAGTGGGTGGTGCAGCAGGCCTCCCTCTATTTGGAGAGTTACGCCTCTTCCACCGCTTTTAGTTTTTGCAAATACTGCCAAATTTCTCTTCTTCGATATATCCTCGTATAATGGCGGGCCCTTCTTGTCACGCTCCTGGTGTACTTCCACCTCTCCCCCAAGCGGGTGAAACGACTGTTTAACAAGTTGTATCGCCGCCCCATCCGGATGTACTCCGATCCCTCGGGCCTCCTCTCCCCGCCTAGTGATGTAAGAGTCAGCGCTTTCACCGGCTGCTTCGCCTGAGACCTTCGCTCTTCCGAGAGACCTCTTGTAATTTGTTGTGGAAGGTGCTCTCCAAGTCCTTCAACCTGGTCGCCAAGGAATAGATGGAGTTCAGAGATCGTGACGAGAAGTAGAGAAAACCTGAGTTAGGCCCAACAACAACAAAAAAAAAGAAGTTTAGCAAAAAAGAGGAATGTACCCTTTATCAAATGACGGGCGATGGCGGCTTGCACCTCCAGCGGGTCTTCGGCTTCATCAAAATCCTTCTTTACCCGCTCCAATATAAGGGGTTTAGAGGCTTGGAAGGCTTCAGCTTTCTTCCAGAGGGAGGAGCCTCCGTGACGTCAAACCCGCCAGGCAGTGAGTAAGGGAGACTTAAGAGGTCAGAGAATACTCCGCGTGGACGTGTAGCCTTTGAGAACTCGACTCCAGGAAGTGAGCAGAAGAGTCGGAGGCGCCTGAGGAGTCAAGGTGAGAGGGGCTTCATACCGGGCAGAGCAAGAGGGTGATGTGAGAGGATCGAGGGCGTGTGGACTTTCTCCAGATGGTTACCGTCTTCAATCTCCTTCTTGGGCCGATGAGCAAGTGTGTTTTTGGTGGGCCCTAAAGACCCTAGGCCTCTGCCGTCCTGACTCGGCCTCTTCCCTCGCATGAGTAGCGGAGGTGGCGGGGGGTGTGAGGGCCATGTGGAACCTTACATGGGTCCCGATCCCGGTGAAACACCTTCTTCACCTTCACCTTACGGAATAAAGGCCGGCGCTCGCCGGCCATGGCAGAAAAGGGGACATCTCGGGGCTCCACGCAACCCTCAGCCGCTCGAAGGATATCATCTACATAGAAGAGAAAGGAAAGAGTAAGTAATGCTGGTGAAACGATTAAACAAAAAAAACATATGTAATAAAACATGTGTATCGTGTTCTATACCTCAAAGAAAAAGGAGACCCCCAGGAGGTATCATATTTCCTTTATCGGGACGATACCCGCTTGAATCAAGACAATTCTTCAGAAAATTTGGTAAGGCAGCGGAACATCGAATACCTCGACGGTACCCCAACCGGGCCGTGATCGTAACGGGCGCTCTTCTTCGGCAAGGACGCCCAGCGAGTGGCGCCCGCAGCGGGACCATACCTGGGGACCGTTTCATCCATACCGCTCCTCACGAAACACCACTTTCAGTTCGCCGGCTCGTAAATCTGTTCATCTTCGGGTAGGAAAAAGATGTGTCCCAACCCCGCTAAGTGAAAGGAAGGAGCCACTCCCCAAAATGCGAAATGGGTGTTATAAAATCCTAAGAATAACCCTAGGAGTGGCTCCATGCGAACTATATTACGTACCACTAAGGAAGATGGTGATTCTAGCCACCCGCTAGGGTGCATTCCGCCTCGGAGCCCGGGTTTATGCCTACTAAAGGTGTTATTTACAAACCGTGAAAAGGGAAACTGACAAATCGTAGGAGAGGGACTCTGGCGTACATAGCTGCCAGCCCGAGGACAGTGGGACCGCCGATCACGGCGGGTCGACCTCAGGCTCAAGATCTTTATCCTCTAACGGGAGTCGCAACTCCAAGGCCAAACGAGGAATGGAAAAATATCTCCTAAAGTTATCTAAATCCGCTAGGAAAAGTGGCCAGGTAGGGGAGTCCCAAAGATGGTGGTGGCATGGCGGGTGGAAGATCACCTGAAGTCGCCTCCGCTGGCCTGCAGGCTCTGCATTTGTCCCCTCGATACTGAGGATTGATGTCAGCCATGGGTGTTGACATGGTGACTTCTGGGACACAGATTGCTCCTGGCCCCTTCTCCGCTGAGCCGCCATGGACTGCCCGAGATAAATCTTCTGGCCATCAGCCTCGAGGAATTTGTTAGTGTGCGGGCCGGAAAGGAGTAAAACTCAAATCGCCCATGGTAATCTCAGCGCCTAGAGCTGAATAAAGTCTACAAAAGGCAAGGGATTCAGGGTCCATTACCACAATGGGCGAGTCTGGCCTTGAAGAAACTTCGGACGATTTTGGGTTAGAACCGCTAGCCATATCTCAAGCGATGGTAGATACAATTCAAGTTAAACACAAATTGTGAAACTGGGGAATCAGGAGCCAAAATATAAAGGTATTTTGGAAAAGAAAGTGGGTTTCCAAGCACAGAATCAGCAGTAATCTTCAACTCTGTTCATACTCCCTTCCAAATCTAACACGCTTCCCGATACCCCAAATATTAAATTAGAATAGGATAAATCTTCCCTACTCGATGATACATTAAAATCCCCAAAAAGAATCAAACCCTCAAACCCTAAAACTACACCAGATCGGGGCAAGTTCCTCGAAAAGGTCCCTGCGTATTTATTAATTCCTTCATTCGCCGAAGGCCTTTCCCAAAAAAAAAAACACAATAAGTCTACAGGCTAGATGCATCTTTCATTAAGGAAGAAGATCGAAAATAGAAAGGGAATCGGGAGAAGTTGAAGATGAACAGCCTGGCAAGTAGGAAGGATGGGAGAGAAGCGGTGAGTAGATAAAGCGCATAAGAATAAAGTAAAAGTACAATGAATGACAAAGGTCACCTTTTATAGGACCTATGACCCAATGAGCAGGATTCCTTTTCTCGAGGTAGGGGCATGTGTAAAGGTGGTTTCTGATTCCATAATGAAGGGGTCAACTGTTTAATAAATCGTGATTCCAATGGTTGCCCAGTCAAACCCGCTGGTAATTTATCAAACCGCGATATTCGGCCCAACACTTTGCATTTTGTTCGCAAAGAGTAGGATTCAATGAATGCCTCACCATTCAACATCAAGGATCATCACATTCCCACCATTCTTTGAAGCGGGCAATGATATATAGGTCACCCCTTAACATATTTGGGCTGTGGATCAATAGGCATGTCTCTGGTGCATAAGTCCTTTCACCGATGTGAAGACATGTGGTATAATTTAGGAGGATGAGGGTACTATGAGATGCCTCCTCAAGACTTCCTCCTATAAATACTCCCCTAATAGTATACCTGGCGGGGAGGCCAAAAAATTCCTCGATCCCTTAGTATCAATTCCATATTTGTTCTTATCCTCCACTCACATTACCGATTTGATCGTCGGGATGCTCTGTGACCACCCCTGGGTCACACTTTCAGTCCGACGGCCGAGCAGCAGACTCAAACCCAAGGCTGGAGGACATCCAGCCGATCTCCCAACCCGCCACAAGAAGCTAAGAAAGGTGAGGTCCTGCAGATCAAATTCCCCCGAAGGACACTCGACCCGATTGACCCAAGTTGAGAGAGTAGTCCAAATTTGAAGGTCCAAATTGAATTCTTTCCATTGATAAATAAATAGTGAAAGTAACGTAAAAACAGGGACTAAGGTTGTGTTGGTTCCAAGTAGCTGGCAAAGGAACAAAGAAGGAAAAAGTTGGTTGATTGTTTCCTCGCTTTTTTCAATGCTACAAAAGACATATTTAGTGGTGATACATTTTTGTTTTCTCATAACTTATCTTGGATTAGCCGATTTATTTAAAAGCATTTTCTAAATGAAGATTTTAATTTTTGAGGGATCTGAGCTTCAATATTTTTCCCAAGTCTTTTAGGAATTTTCCCAAAGCTCTGAAGGGAACCCCTCAATATGGCTATCACACCGAACCTCCCGAATCACCCTGGGCTACCCCTCAATATGCATATCACACCATACCTCCCGGTCGAGGCTACCCCCTCAATGCAATACAAGCATTACGGAAAAACACATACCAAATATATAACCATAATATATATGAAAGGTTTCCATCGTGAGATTTGTACTCACCTCAAGCAAAAGCAACCAAAATAACTCTAGGTAGTCTACGCGGCTAACCTCGACTCTAACTTCATCCAAAGAAATTATATACATATTTACCTTACGATTAATAACCTCCTCTTATATCTATTAAATCCCAAATAAGGATCAAATATAATCCAACAACCCCGGTAATGATTCTAGTCCAACAAAACTACCCGATTATTGATATGATATAAAAATATAATTTTCCCCATTTAAATTCCGATTATTATTCAACATATCATAATTCAAAATAAATACCATTAAAACACCAAACTAGTAACAATTTCTAAAAATTCCAAACTTCTTTAAATAACATTCTTAGCGTACTAACTTGTCAACTTTAGGTGGAATGATTAATACGCCACGCTTAAAACGACTAATAAACAATAAAATTTCCACTCATTCTAACCTCCATAGTCGGCCCCTCACCCCTACCCCAACAATTCATCAATACTTAAAACGATTTCTAATCAATCCTACAATCAAATTCCCCAAACTAATTAAAAACCATATTAAACAACCTTTAATTCAAACCCCAACTACTACCCAACTTACACAAACTACCTCAACATAATCTCTTCCAATCAACATCAAAATCAACACTTCTACCCCCAAAACAATTATATTAAGGTTCAATAACATCCTAATACAATTTAAAGGAATTTTGGAAAAAGTCAACCTAAAAGTCAACTAACCCATTCAACACATTTCCAACCCTTAAAAGATCGATTATTATCACTTCTAAACCACATAATCCAAGCTTAGATGATGCCTCTATACTCATTTAAAAGTCCTACCAAAACCATAATAGCCAACAAAAGTCAAACTTTCAACATCTTTGAAAATACTATCAAAGTTTCAAGTTTTCTTACCTTAATGAGTAGAGGATGATGAGGGGAAGATGATAAACCAACTTTTAGATCTTGAGTAACAAAGGAACAAAGAAAAAATTGGGGGAAGGGAGATAGGAATCCTGCCAACAAATGGGGAGAGGGGATGGATTTTGTGATGAAGAAGATAAGATAGTGGTGGTAGGTGAGTTATTTAGAGGGGGGAAAATTAAGTTTCGTTCATTACGGTGCTATTTCTCCACTTTTTGCATTTCAATTTTATGAAACCGATTTAAAATGTACAATTTTCCGTGACATAAACTACTACTCATCTAATACTGGGCCCTTCAGATATCAATTTTATTCCGAAAGTATTTAAACTATTTTAAGTCCCACCACCAACCTTATATATATATAATATAATTTAATCGCTAGGCGTAACAGGTTATTTCCCTTAAAAACGTCATTCGCTTGCCTCTACACTAAGCAAACTAAGACCAACAAATACACTTCTCCCGCTTACCTCTACACCAAGTAGACGGAATACACACCCCACAACCCCGCAGAGGGATACACTCACATTCGCTGCCCCCAGACCAAGCAAACTAAAACCAACAAACATACAAATCTCCCGCTACCTCTAAGCATAAAGTAGACGGAATACACACCCAAATCTGCGAGGAGGGAATACTCCATCACAACCCTGCAGGAGAGGACCAATGTGGGCATCTCGCCCGCTACCTCTACACCAAGTAGCCGGACACACACCTCAACCTGTAGGAGGGACCAAAGAACCAACTAACCGGAATAGAGTTCACATTATTACAATCTCCAAGTATGACCGTTGATTCCATTGAATAAATGGAGAGAAATATGGATTCTAAACAAATACCGGACATACATGCCGCTGATTTGCTTAATCATCGTGATCCTATGGGACCGTCGATTCTCAAGAATACCGGACATATCACATCATAAGTCACAACGTAAGTCATATCCAATTCCATAATATGGTCATATCATAACATCATTTTAATACATAACCAATTCAATATCACTTTTAAATATCAATAATACTCGATAATTTCTCAATACATATATATCTCTCATCATTTATTGTCTTCGTGTTCCTCATTCTTTCCATATATATTATCAATCATGACTTCCACAGTATAATTTGATCCATTAATATATATTCCTGATACATATGTTATTATTTCCAAACTATTACCATCATGTAATTGATCGAGTTGTCATCATATCTCTATCAAAATATATATCAATATCTCATGCAACAACCATAAGATTATACGATACACATATGGACAATATCTAATTTTATATAACTCATCTTAAGGAGCAATAATGTTATTATCACCTTTATTATTAACCTCATATCATCATATATCTCACAACTCAACATCATATCAACTCTCTTGCTAATCTTTACTACATTCTATTATCATGTTATCTCTGATTATAACCCTCATAAATCCTTACCATCTTATATCTACATCAATATCACAACAATTTATTTCTTTTCAAGATTTCTTGTATCTCATCCTTTAATGTTATCCATCAAATGATTTATTTCTTTCTATTCATTACATTCATAAACACATATAATCTCATTTTAACAGTTATTGTATAACATTAACTCTTTACCAATATAGTCATATCCTAATATCTCATATATTGATATTCAATATAGTTTCTCAATACAACCGATTAGTTCAATCAACCCATTCTCATACTTATACACGTGTACCATTCTACCACACTAATATAATCAAGATCACATTTTACTAAATCTCATCTCAATAATTAACTTTCTATATATATCCACCTTATTAATTATCGTATCAACATACTCGTAATCCTTTTAACAGTTATTCATTTACAACAACCCAAAATATACAATACACATATTTATATCTATGAAAAATTATAAACATGTGATATGAGTATTCACCTCTAATTAAGCCAAATATCAACAACTTTATTACTTCAATCATCTATTCGAGCATCAACTCACTCTCTTTAAACTTGTTAGAACATTTAGAATTATGCTTTAGAGGAGAAATAAATCTACAAAATGAAAAAAAAAATATTTGGGAAAAAAGGGAGTTCAAATTCACACGGTCAACAATGAGAAAAAGGAAGGAGAAATTTTTATATAATAAACTTTTTAACCTTGAAGTAAAGCAAGCAGGTGTCGCTTTTATTTCTTAGCTAGAGGAAAAGATGAGTAGTGCATTTGAATTCATACACTTGTCTAATTCGAGTTTGTTTTAAATAGAGCAATACTTAATTATTACTTAAATCATAAAAATTCGGATTATTTCAAATATTCTCCCTCAATTCAAAAGGTTTTCTTAATAATTTTTAAATTTTCCAATAATAATTTTTAATTGTTTTAACAATTTTCCAAAAATATCCCTAAAAAATATCTCATGTTGAAAGTGCAATGATGGAATATGATATTTTGAAAGTTTAGTGATGAAACAATAATTGAGTTAAAAGTTATATAATCTTCCCAACCATTAATACTAATTTAGTTAATAAGTTTGAACATTTATATTTATTACTAATATCTATGTTTATACAACTATATTTTAATGTAAATAATTTATCTTAAATTTCCAAAATTTTACACCATTTCTTAAAATTTTCTACAATGTCTCCAAAATATTTCTTATTTTTATCATTCTGAAACTATATTCAAAAACAAAACTTTGAACCATGATGATAATATTAATTATTGAACTAAAAGGTTTTCTTCTGATTGCAACAATATGTTACAGGGAGTAGCATTCACATAGGAATTACTGAACACGTAATTATAACTACTTTAAAAATCAATTCAAAACCAAATATGGTTTAGCTTTAGAATCACAAACAGTAGAACACATTCCGCGATTAACTCTCCGTGATATTCCAAGGCAGGGACCTTGAGAAACCATTAAGTGTGACGGTTTCACACTTTTTACAAACACTAGAAGTCTAGAACACAAGGGCACATCTCTTGTCCCTAAAAAAATCTGGAAGAAATCTAACTCGAGTTTATATAACACAACCCTTAACAAGAATGGTTACAAAATTAAATCATAAGCAAAGTTTACCTTGACAATTTTTTTCTTTTTTTGCTAGATAATGCACATATTTAATCAAAGGGAGTGAAAAACTCCGAGGACAACATAACAAAAGGAGGCAATACTCCGTCAAATCAATAGATAAATAAGTAAAACAATAAAATGACCCAAGGAGTGGACAACTTTAACTATATAGTCGGGACTCAAGCACAACCTCGGGGGCAATAGTATCCAAGGTTTTAGGCCAAACAAAGATCGGTGGAAGAAATTTTACTACCAAGAATCGCGGGCGTGGGAAGAAATACTGCATGTTGAGACACAGGTATGCTTTGATATTTGAAGAACACTAACACGGGCTTTAGACTACAGCAACAGGAGCCAGGACACAGCAACCAAAGCAAAAACCAGAATGGTGTACATCATTTGCTAAACTCTTGCCCCCTGTTTGGTATAGGGTGGTGAAAGTAGGAAGGAAAGGAGTGAAGATCGAGTAGGATGGAAAAAGTTAACAAAAGACCACATTTCCTCAAAACTTTCCTTCACCCCATAACAAATAGGTCCTCGATAAGTAACCATAAGAACTTGATGTATCATGAAATCAAGAGACTCCCTCCAATGCATCTTGCACAAGGGCCCTAAAGAGATGTAGCAGGTTGGAGTGGCTTGTAGCCCCAAAACATCATTTTGTCAATTATATTACTTTTTCATTGTACCAAATAGCAAAAGATCCAATCATGGCCAATAAGGTCAACTATACCCAAGTTGCCTGCCAAAGGTTGATAACATTAATATAGGCTTATATGAAGAAAATTTAAGGCAGAGCGACAGATGACTCATAATATTGTAGATGAAAATTCTAAATCAATAACCCGGCTATACCCCAATAATAATGAGATGTTAAGTAAACTGGTTTACCAGGACAAGATGAAGGAAATGCTCTCACAGCCTCAACTCGACCAGTTTCTAAGTCACCAAGACAAGATGGCAATAATACGAGCCTAAAACCATGAAGCGTTTAATTGGAATATTTCCCAACACAAGCGATCAGACAAAAACCAGCAGCAGTATTGGCATTGCAACAGAAGATAGATAACCAGCACCAATTATTGAAGCAACTAGCAACCAAAAGTGTAAGACCAGAATACCAGATTGCAATATCAAATCAAGCAAAGCACATGATCCCATCAGAGCAAACTATCAACGTTAACTCATTAAGGGCACAAAACAGTAGATTATCCATGTTAAGTTTAATGCAACAATGGTTCACTTTCTGAACATAGCCTCACATCAGCTATCCATTTACTAGCAGCAAGTAGCAGCACTTCAACTACAATGGCAATGAATATTCATGCATCAGTACCACAAAGTAAGTTAGGCTAAATGTGTTACTAGGTAAAAGCAAGGATATATCAAACGTTATCCACTTACCCAGATTGAAATCCTTAACCATTTCAACGATCATAAGGGCCAGAACGGTCACGACTGTACCTTTCACTCCCATGGCTACCACTATCTCTGCTGCGACCACTAGCACGATCTCCATTCCTATCAGGTCCATATCGAGAACCACCTCTACTACCGCTGCCACCAGAGTACCTGTCATCCCTACCACCAGAGTACCTGTCATCTCTGCCACCATACCTACCTCCACCCCGAGCACCATCACCATTGGGGCATTCCCTAGCAAAATGTCCTGGCTTACCACACCTATAACACTCGCTTCCGCCAGATCCACGACCTCCTCCATATTCACGGTCACGGCCCCTGTCACGACCCCTATCACGTTGGCCACGATCATCATCAAAGTCCCTACCAGAACCTTGATTAGGGCGAGCTTTGTCAACAGTAATAGCACGCCCATCTAAGTCCGCCCCGTTCATCTCTTCAATAGCTTCTTCCATGGCTGCTTTATTCTCAAAGGTCACAAACCCAAATCCACGTGACCGGTCAGAGGATTTATCAATAACAACCTGTAATAGAAAAATATCAGCAGAACTTTAACTTATGAAGTAAACATACATTCTATCATAATAATACGTATTGATTTCTCAAAAGTGATAGCTGAAAACTTGTAATCACCCAAATCTAAATAAAAAAAAGCAAGAAGAAGGGAGACATGGGAGTAGTAATTAGCATCAACTTAACCCTGCAATTATATCCGCATACTAAACCTACAAGAAGATGGCAAAATGGTGTTAAAACTGTGTATTCAAGTATCGGAAAAGAGGAGTGAAGTTTTCAAACATCAAGGTGCACGAATAGATAACATAGTACATATTTTTTCTAATATGCGGGAGCCACTTCAAAGGCATCGTGGCATGTTAATGTATACAAACAATATTTTTGTTTCGCCATTGGAATTGCATAAAGTACTTTAAAGTACTGTACATTATCATCTATAAATTCCTTTCGATACACCATCAAACAATCACTTTTTAAGAAAACAAATACTTTCACCATATTAACCTGATGGCTAACACATATTTTGATAGAATTAAGAAAATATTCATTCACCATAAATAAATGATATGTATGTCAAAGATCATCAATACTTGAACTAGTGACTATAGCAAAGTAATTAATAAAACTGCCTGCCTATGATTACCAATGGTAAAGGCTTAAGTGAAACAATTGTTTGTATATATGATGAAGAATATAGTAATGTGTTTTGTAAGACTACATTTTTTTAACTAAAGAGAAAATCATTCATAACTAATCAATAAAAGAAATTCACGAGACAAGATAGGGGAAATGGTTAGTAGTTTTATCCTCTAAACATCCCTAAGGGCACATATTAGAAAACAGAAACAAGAAGATTAAATTAAAATCCTCTTCTTTGTCAACAAGAGGCAGTTTGGACCTTAGGGAGACTAAATTGGACCCCATAGCCCATATGCATTTCGGGACTCCATGGAACTGTAAGCATATAAATTCATAAAAACAACAGAAAATCTGTCTAAACTGGCAAGCACGCGCTGCTTTATTTCAGTTCACAAGACTGAAATTATCATTTCAAATAACTGAAGGAAATCACTACCTTTGCATCAAGAAGATGGCCAAACTTCTTAAATGCCTCTTTCAGACTTCGGTCTGAAGTTGACCAGGAAAGGTTTCCAATGAAACAACGATATTCAGCATCATCTGACATGTCTAAACTGTAAACTTCAATCCAACAGAAGCAAAAAGTAAGTGTTTAGAATGAGAATCAGATAATAACATAAAACATAACAAAACACTAATTTCAAGCATATGTATTCAATCAAAGATAGGATAGTCAGATCCATTCTGAATCATTAAAATCATCATAACTAATATTTTAAGAAAAAGTGAATTTAATCATCAGCTTAGAACCTAAACGAACAATTTAGTTAACTTCCTTTAATATTTGTTTGTCCACTAGGAGAATCCTCGATTAAAAAAAAATCGAATATTTAGATTATTTACGTCAATATAAAATCCAACCGAAAGTCACTTTAAAACAAATGTATCCATCTAATTTTACCCTTCAAAATTCAACAATTTTCAGGTAACCAAAGTGTAAATGCGAGTAAATCCCGGCTTTGGATCCTTAATTACACGTTGTGCTACACTTTCTATTACAAACTCTTAATATTATGACAATTGACATTTTTTCATAAAACAACTAAACAAAAAATCAGGACAATCTTAACCACGTGTAACATAGACGACTATCTCCAATAGCTAGTATTTGAAAAAATAAAAAACATCCTTCCACATCATATTATTCTTATCCCACATCATCAAATATCTTGAAAAATTATTACATTCTACAATAGCTAGTTTTTCAAACAGTATTTCACTTTTTCCTTTATCAAAAAAGGAGGAAGTTTTTCATCCCAAAAAATAGCTATTGGAGAACAAAATGTAAGACACGATGGAAACATGTAAATCAGTGAACTTTCACATCATATCTTATCACTACACAGACAATAGCATAAACATAATTAATACTCCCTCTATCCCTAAAAGATCATCCACTTAGCTTTTATATGGTCAAAATTAACAAACTTTCATCTCTTAATTGACATACACAACTTTAATTTTAATAAAAATCATCATATTAATAGCAAGGTATGATGTATTTTTCACAAAAATATTATAGGAATTAAATAAACAACTAATTAATAATAATAAAGATTTAGAGGGGTTCAATTTATTGAATACCTTGAGAGTCGAAAATAGGCGAAAAAATAAGGTACAGTATGAAATAAAACCCTAATCAAGAGAAATCTGAAGGATATTGAGTTGACGTAGATATTGACATGCTTTATTTTAATCTTGACCGTTGCTCATATAGATGGATTGATCTGCTGAGTCGGCACACCAGTAAAATGAAATGCATTTAAATGATTATTTCGCCTCTGAAGCATGAGCCACACGTCAATACAAACTAAATAATCTACGTAGTGTTAGTTTGCTAACTTACTTAATCTCTAATGTGTTAGTTAACCAACTACGAAAGTCCCCTACATTAGTTAACCAACTAGCGAAGTTCCTCGACTTACTAGTTTGTTACTTACTTAATTGACAACGTTAAAATTTGTTACAATGATTAACTCAAAATCTAAAAAATTGAAAGTTCGTTTTATATATTTATTTGAAATACAAATACTTATTTCGAAATAATATGAAACTTGTCAGACTACTTCTATAATTTGAATTTCATGAATTGCCTCATTTAAATTTTGTATTTAAATTATGAATTGCCTCGTTTAAATTTTGTTCCAACTGTCGAATAAATTCACATTTACTTTTTACAATATTTTAAATATTTTTTACTTTGTTGATTCTAGAAGAAAAATTATTCAATAACATAATTTAATAAATTAAAAAATATTTTATTATTCAATTAGTAGTAAATTGCTCATTTGTTTTAACATTATTCAATTAGTATTATTTTATTATTCATCATTATTAAATTGATTCTTATGTAATTTGAATTTTCAGCATTATTTAATCGATTCTATGTAATTTTCATTTTCTTGGAATAAACAAATAACGAAAAAGAACAAATTTATATGTAAAGTAACAAGAGTCATAATGTCGGAAATTTTGAATGGAGAGTCTTTCGGCTCATTGATGGCTCACTCCAGCCTGTATCTAACAGTCACTTGGATGCAAATTTTAAAATTTAAAATGCAGAAAGTTAAGACAAAATAATATGGATAAACATTAATTACCAATAAATAAATTGATATTGACATTAACTGATTATAACAAAAATGCTATCATAACAACATTATTCTGATAATAATTTCAAATCATCATAAAATTATCAATTATTATTAAAATTCTTAAATCGAATATTAATTTGAAGGGTGCAGATATGTATTTTTTAGGTATCAAGCCTCCGATATGTAAAAACTAGCCATATAATAAACATGAAAGTAGGTGGCGAGCTTAAGTTGTGCTTATAATTTATCTAGCATGCAATGTGTTTGTTAATTAGGTTACAAACATGCACGTAGTTCATTAGTAGGCTTACAAGCATGCACATAGTTGGTTAATCTTACAAGGGCAAAACAATAATTTCATTTAAGTATTTTACTATTTCCCGTGTGTATATTGTTGTTGCCCATTCATCTGGTCCATTAGTTTCCTGTTGGTTACATACACCATAACAGTGTAGTACAATTTTTTTCGTTTTTCATTGTAGATAGGAGGAAACCATTCAAATATTAAACCAATTATTTGGATCGAATTCAAAAAATGGGTACTCGTGTTCGAATATTAACGAATTCAGATCGGACACGAATCTTAATATAGGCTTCGATTTAAATTCAAACTCGAATTCAAATGGCAAGGTTTACAATTCGACATTCGTGAATAGATTTGTTATTATTCATTTTTTGTATTCATGTGCGTTATTTGATTCATATATATTTGATTTTTGAATTCTATTTATATTCGTTAATCGATAATCGGCATTTGATATTATATTTCGATTCAATTCGTAAACATTCGAAATAAAACTCGAATCTGGAAATTCGGATTTGGATTTCAATTCTGACCATTCATATTTATAGTTGCACCTAAAATTATAACACTCAAAATAACAATAATACAAATGTATCCCAAAAGAATGGCTATGATATTCAAAAGACTCATCTTAGTTTATATTATACACAATTTTCAAGCCAATCATAACAAATTAACAATCTCCTTATTAGTTCTAAAAATATAATAGAGTCAAAAAATAATGAGTGAGCCAGATCACATTTCAAAAGATGATGGCATTCATGTTAATACTTCACAAAATGATATAAATCTTGAAAAGATATTGAATCATATCAACTTCAAAAGATTCTAATTGTTTCTTGTCAACAAGGAATTAGACTAAATAAACATGAGTTCTAATACTAAATAACCATGAGTTAAGAAGGATAATAAACATGAGTTAAGAAGGAAAACATAAAAGTAAAAAATTAATTAAGCATATCATAATTTGACAAAACAAGAACACAAAAATAAACAAATAGGCACATGGCTTCATAGCCTAGTGATATCCATCCCAAGCCTCCAACCAAGAGGTCATGGTTCGAGTCTCAATAGAGACATATTTCTCGTACTTGTAATAATTCTCTAACTCTATATTAATTAGCATTGTCTCTAACTGTAATAGTTAGAAAAAATTCTCAAATTTGTAATATTATCATAAGTTGTAATATTCTTATCATCGCTAATTTTCAAAAAGAAATAAAATAAAATAAACAAATAGTCAGATCATTAATGTATAAACAAACTAAAGCAAATTGATAAATTGATATTGAAATGAGAGACCAGAGCCATTCTTTTGTTTTTCTGGTTTCATAACCAGTGACCATGTAAGGTCAAGAGAAGCAAACAATTATTAAACAAATATATATAAAAAATGAGATGGGCTTCCCTCATACAACTTTGTATTGAAAATATGATATGTTATATGTCCATTAAATAATTAGATCACAACCGACATTACATTTAAATAATAATAATTGACATATGTTACCTGTTGGACAATTAATATATTAGGATTAACTCGATTGACATTAAGGATTTTTGCCATTAAAGTCTCTTTCATAATCTATATATTAATATGTTTGGTTAAACATTAATTGATATATTGCTAATTTCGATCGAGCCTAAGAGGTCTCACACAAAACAACTAAACGAACTATAATACGATTATATAACTTTCGGTTTAAATAGAATCGTATGAGCATATTGAGGCTAATTTCCACCAGAAATCAAATTTATAGTCGTCTGCTGAAGTATCGATAAAGTTCCTGAATCTTCTATTTGTAATCATTATCAATAGCTTCACCGAAACTAATTTTTGTGCCTTTATTTTATATAGCATGAGAAGATTCTGTAACCTCAACAATTTAAATTTTTGGTCAACTAAAATGGAGAAAAAAGAGGAAGAATTATTGTCTTGAAACTCTATATTCTAGAATATTTCATATGCAGCCAACACAACTCTCAAATGCATACTTTTGGGGGATTTTGTGCCTATAAATAAATCATAATTTTCATGAAATCACTAGACTAATTCTTCCAATCCTTAAGCCAAATTCTCTCCCTTTCATTCTATTCCTTAGTAGGATAAGAAAATCTCATTCATTTTTTCTCGCCCAACCTCGACTACAATTTAATATTTTAAAGAGCTCTAGTAAAGCCTCACTTGGAGAGCTTGCCTCATACATTGATGCGGACTATTCTTAGAGACAATCTACGTTTGATTGTTCGAGTCTCTCTAAATATATTCACAGAAATCCTCAAGAAAAAAAGTTACACACTCAGATATTATTGTTTTATTGTATTCAGAGAATCCTTCCGGTTACGGTATTTTGTAATTGTTATTTTAATCCTCAGAAATCCAACACTTTGGACGACTTCCGCTTCTTAATTTGTGGGTATTCATTAAATCATTGAACATTAAATGCTTCCTCTCAAAGGCTTGCTTATTGACTTCAGACATGTCCTCACAAATATTTTCCTTTATAAAGAGCCCCAACATTATATGAACCGAATGCCCACTCCGACCATAATATTTTTAAAGAAACCATGATTATTGCACTTTCTATTATGGACCTGTTTACAAAGCCTTGTTTCCAACCTATAGTTCTTACATAAGACTATAATCCTGCAAAAGAGTCACAAGCAGGAGGTAAACAATTAATGCCACGTGTCCCACCAAACCTAATTGTGGCGAATGTAACTGCTCGATTTGAGCTCTTTAGAAGCTAATGGTCTCTTCACATTGTTTTCTAGCCTTCTACTTCTCCTTAGCTACACCATCTCTTGTACAAAGATTTTAAGTTACATCATGGCCTTGTGCGTGAAATCTGGATGCGCTTCCAAATGTTGCCGGGTATTGTGTTTTTATGTTTCTTCTATTGTCACGCAGCCTTTTGCTTCATTTGTCCCAAGAAATCGTCTATCACATTCTCCTCTGGTTAGTTTTCTTTTTTGTTAAATGACATTTTCATAATTGTAGTTTTATTAATTAGTAAATGTTTTGTCTATCTATTGTAGTTGTTCTAATTCTTTGAGATTTTGGGTTTTGCTTCTGTTCTGTTTTGGATATTGTCGATTGTTGTTGTTCTAATTTTGGAAATTTGAGTTATGCCTAATTGTTTTTGGACTATTGTCTATTATAGTTGTTATAATTCTTTCACTTGAAATTTGGGTTATGCTTCAATTGTTTTGGAGTATAGTGTTTTCTGCATTTTATTGTCACAATTCTTCCTTTAGTTTTCATCTCTTAGTCGAATTCTTCTTTGTTTCGTCTGGCTAAAAATCTTCACATTACTTGTCGTTAATTAGCTTGGTCATTTTTTTATCATTGTTCTTTTATTGTTCATTGTAGGTTTTATCAATTAGTTATAGTTTCATCAAATTAGTAGATGTTTTAAAGATATAGTACTTTAACGCCAGTTGTCTTCAAGATGCAACCATCATCCAAAATTCTTGCTTGGATGTCGAATGTATTTGCCTATGCGTTAAATTTTATGTGCTTTTTGTCATTCGTTGTCGAGTATGTCTTTCTTCTCGCCCAGGCATGCTTCTTGTTTTTTTACTCTCTATCAATTTTAGTTGGTAGATTATTTGAGATTATTTTTTTTTTATGTGATGCCATTTTTCTATTCCATTTTGGCCTCATCTTCTCGTGTTATATTAGTCAACCAAACCACATTTATTATGTTTCATATGGTAGTTGTGTTAATGAAAATGTTAAGTGTTCAAGTTAAACACTTATTGATTGCAAATGAGTATACGTTACTCCATATAACATCTTGTATATTTAGATCCTTGTAATTGGAGAATGGTTACTTGCACTTCAAATGGTTTTGTTTCTATTATGTAAGAATTTGTTATTGAAATTATTGAAATTTTTTATGATTATATGCTATCAATAGTTCTTACTCTTCTATTATTGGTCATTGTTCTTGTTTCATTTTCAAATACCTTTCCCGGTATGAATCGTCGCAACATTACGCTTTGAAATTTTGAAACTTCTCTTCCTTTGATAAATGTAGATTTACTAGCTAGATCATATCATGGGATAGAATTTATATAGATATTCATTGACGCTAATTTGTCGGTTATATTATTGAAAATTAATGGATGTTATATCATTGATGCTTATATTTATGGTGTTTGTAGCCTTGATGTATTTGTTGCTTCCGCGGCATTTTACTATTGCAGTTTCTTTTTCTAGTATTTTTTTTAATATTCAAATTTTCATGTTCAGAGCATAATCGATTTATCGTCTTGTACTTTACTATTCAATGTGTTGTTGTTTCTTTATTGTTATTTTTATTTTATCTTGCTAAAGGTTCATGGCTATATCAAAATTAGTGATTTAAAATATATGATACAAGTCATTTGTTAGATAGCTCATTTGATGTGGAAATGTTTGATTATACCTACTATTGCCGAATATTTTGCGATTGTCGGTTGCTTCGCTTACTCATAGGTGGATTCTCAAGCATTTGGTTTGCCGTATTAAACCGCTTTATTTGTCGAATTTTTTCATCCTAATTTGATCCTCTTGTGTTTATTGCCACCTTTTTCTCTTTAGGTTCTATTCTATTTCATGTAACCCTTATTTCATACATGATATGTCCAAAGATGTTAATTGATTGTGTTTTTTATTAGTTTGTGTTAAGTTATTCATGGTCCGGTTTACAAGTGCTACTTTGTTTAGCCATTTTTTCTGGTTGTTTCCATCGACGATAATCTTTGGTTCATGCATTTGTCGTAAACTATACGTGCTGAAAGAGACCCATTATCTTTTTAGCCGGGTCTTTGTAATGTAAGTGCATATCGACATATCATGGTCAACGCCGAACGCAAGACTAAACACAAACATGCTTACTATGCAAGTAGCATTTATTAACTTTCTTTTGTTGTTTGGTTGTCAATCATGGGCCAATTTATTTGCACTTTGACTTTTTCTCACAACCTAACGAGCTTCTATAGCTATATGTGGCAATATCTTACTTCTTCGTTGTTTAACATTCAACAGCAAGCATATCCAATAAAATGCCATAAAGAAGAAATGAACATGTCTTCGTCCCATCCAATAGGAAATCTAAATTAATAGAAGAATTAATGATACAGTGTACGCGTGTTTATTGGTTTATGTCTTCGCTTCTTCAATATGGTATATGTATGTGTAGCTTTGTGTGTGCATCATTGACTCGCATCTTTATATTCATTGCAACAAAGAAACATAAGGAATGAGCTGGATAGCTTTTAATCGGCGATCGATGAGCGCACATTATACTCCCACAGTTCGCATGCACTTATCAAGTGAGCCTATAAGTTTTACGAAGACGGCCAATTTCTCGCCGCCGTGCCATGTCTTTTTGCATCCCCCGTATTGCTTGCCTATTTGTTCAATCTCCTCACAAGTGGTGATGATGCATCAAAGGATTTTCTGCGATGATCTCGCACTTACAACAACGACTATCAAGACCTACAGCTCGCACACAAGGTCCTATCAAGCACTTCCTCGAATGACTGCTTCCTCAAGATTCTTCGAACCAATTACTAGGCTACAATGTAATTTCAGATCCAGCCGAGAGACTACCAATAGGAATTCGCTACCAAGGCTTCGAAATCAACTTATATTTTATAGTGATAAAATCTGATTCTACACTTGATCAACGAGTGTATAATACTCCGACATCTAATGAGGTGGCAGGTTGAGGATTACAATGGGACTGCTCGAAAGTCGTATGAGTAGGATATACGTGTCTATGCACGCTCTGGCCATAGCCACCAGATTCAGTCTTACTATGCTTGCTATGACCCGCTCCAATATGTTTTGATGTTTCCTCACGAGAACCCGGTGCATGAAATATACTCTACCGGTGGGTCGGGCCTGTGGATCCTTCATATGGCGAGGCTTCAAGTTCCTACTCGTGGTCCTTCGCATATGTCTTTGACGACGCGTAGATGTCAAAATTGTAGGTTAGTTTCTTTTGCATTTAACATATTCATTGTCTAGCCTTGTTCCTAACAAAGTGTTCTAGAGAGATTTGTTGTTACATTGTTCTTATATGTGTTACTATCTAATTAGTTTTATTTTTTTCTATACCATAACACGCCTACTGTCATTATAAGTAAGTGCCAAGACCTCGAGTTATAGCCCATGATTCGTACCACCGACGCTCCACCCTTAGTTGTACACAATATTATGAATTCAAATTGGCAAAGAACGGGGTCAGACGACATCATAACTACTTCACTTTGGTAGGCTCTTGCAACAAGATATAGTAGACAAAGATTACAAAGGTGTTAATGGATAATGTTTCTTCACAGAAATAGAAAGGGGCCGTAGGCACGCTTGTCTATCTTCTCCTACTGTTCATTGGCTCTAGGGACATGACAACGCTACTTAGACTTATGTCCTTTGTTCAAGAATTCGCATGCCGATTTGTTCTTCAAGATTACATGCAATTCTAATTCGGCATGCTGTATTCGGCCCGATTTGCTGCGAGTTTTCAAGGCAAGTTCAACATCCTTCAAAATCGCATAACGAAGGATAAATATTTGGAAAAGTTGCTTTTTGTGGTACATGTTATGGAGTTCCAAAACGGATTGCCACATGCTCATTTGCATGTCATATCCAAACAAGGTAAGAAATTGCTAATCGAAACTTATGATCCTTTGTAAGTGTCGAGTTGCCAACAAGGACGCAGACCCATATATGTACAACTCAGGGTTAAGCACTGGATGATGATCCATGTTTGCCTCGCCTAGTGTTAATACATTTTTCCGATAATGCATTACATATTCTTAAAATTATAATTCACATAGGATGGAAACTTTGATCTCGAATCCATAAGAGTCGGATTTCAGGATTGGATGTATATCATCCTTCTCCATAAAACCTATAATAAAGGTCGATGGCAGACGCTTGCTCGTTGCCTATTAGGATGACACACTGCACTAGAGCAAGGGTCGCTTCCAACAATGCTAATGCTAGTGGTTCCTGGGGATGCTTAGATTATCAGAGATATGCACGCAATCGATGTGCCTTCTACATCAAGCCATACCAATCATGGACTACGACCGTACAACATCTACGAATGTCATGATGTCTCCTCAAACGCCAATTGGAAAGTGTTTACATGGAGCCCTACCAAGGCGCCTTTGTTTAAGGACGATGACTCCGTAGATGCGCTTGAACATGTTATAGTAGTCGCTACTAAACCAACACCGAAACCAATAGTGCATCGGATTGCCAACCCAAGCTTACGCTAAGTGCATTCTTTAGTTTTTGCAAGGTGATATCTCGAGATAGGTCGTATATATGAACTTGCCTCTAAACAATGCATGTTATACGCCTAAACTATGAATCTCCGCTTCCATACATAGTATATCTAATGGATGTATCACACCAAAACTCAATTATAATAGAAAACATGCGTCAGGTTCGTGGTAACGCTTTTTGGCACCACGTTAAACTCTTCAACATACATCTTACATTTTAAAATGTAATGTGTCGAGTAGGTGTTCTTAATATATTATGACTAGCGATCGACGATACCTTAACGTTTGTCTAATATTGCGATGTTTAGCAAAGTTAAGATATTAAATTTCAAATACTCGACACTAACCATCGTTTTATAGATGCCCATAAATTAGCATTTGAAAATAAGTGCAACTATATTGATTTCAAATATTTTTCAGCAAGAACTAATCACTCCCGACTAGAAAAAAGTGGTGTAAAAAGCGGTGATATGAACTAAATGAATATGTGAAATGAGAAGTTTGATTTTTTAGGATCCATATTGAGGTATCAATCAAGTGGCCTGATTGAACAAGATTACGAATGAGCTGGCCTCTGAGTATTAAGGCCTCAAAATTTGAAGAGAAATGGTCAATCTATACAGAATGAATTTGTAAAGATCAGTAAAATAAATTTCATTAAGATTCACAACATTAAGAGTAAGGTTTAACATTGTTCAAGGTGAAGTCTGCGAAAAATCATTTTATGTTCGAGCCTAGAGCTTATTGAAGAAGTTTGTAACCAACTCAAAGTAATGTTCTAACGAATAATTTGGACTAGATGGAGGATCTCAAATCAACATGAAATTAGTTGTTTGATTTGGCAGCTGCTCAAATTACTGAGAATTGATACACTTCAAATGAACATTCACTGCATAAATTAAGGTTAGATTTGAAGTGCCCTAATAAAGTGATAGTCTATTTCAAGAATTATTCCAAAAAATATGAAATTGAATAACAACTCCAAAAATGTGAAAGCTCTTTTTATATTCACAGTCAAACACCATACCGTAACATGCTACGATATGGCTAGATCATGCTTTCGACTACAACAAATACAAACATCCGAGAAGGTTGCAGCCATTTGCAAATGCAAAACAAAATTTCATGACATACCATGATACTGCTATCGAAACCTTGACCTCGCATATTCAGGCTATCCGTCCAAAAAAAAACTAGAATAAAAAAAATAAAGAAAAACATCCAATACCATGACATACTCACGGTACAACTACAGAGTAACTTCCATATTACTTAAACGCCATAACCCGAACTAAACTTGATAATAACATACTGGGAGTGTAGAAACGAAGACTAATAACAGACGTTACAATACTCTGGCCATATAACCTGCACAGAGCTGAGCCCACTTATAAACTGCCTCTAAATTGTCATGGCCAACCACAATCATCTCGAACTCTTCAACACGATTAAGGAAGAAGAAGATTTTGAAACCAATATCAAATCACAGGCCTCAACAAGATCGCCCAGCGAACACCTCTGAAATACCTGTTCACTTCAATGTCCACAAATAGTCATGTACTGCTACCAATAGTGATGGTGCCACGACCTTCCAAGCGGAGATCTTGTGCTAAGTTGTATGGTGCCCGTTGTAATTTACATCGAGCAACAATAATTATACATGTTCAGGATTGTTACATTATCATACAAACTAAAGATGGAATGCATAAAAAATAAACTACTAGAAATAATCACCATAGAGATATAGTTTGTGTGTTCAAACATCGCAGACGCTACCTGGTCGAGCGATGAACAAAGACATGTATGTCGGAAACAACAAGTTCGTACTGTCCGAATCATTGCATCTTACCATTGAGTATGTCATCTTCTCCAACAGTTCTGACTCAATTTCAAATGCATCGGTATTCGAATCCCAGGCAGACCCGTCCCCACTCCCCTGTTGAATTTTAAAAGCGAAATTATGAGCCCGTCGTTGTGTTCATGAGACCACATTTTCATGCTTGATAAAAGTGCACCATCCCATGCCGAGCTTTCACCGGCGGACAATTACAGGAATCCTCCTACCACCATAACGGATTGTGACAGTGCCGTCGCCCTGAGCATTCAATCCACCAGTGAAAGTGTTGAGAAGTAACTATACACACACAATAAAAATGAACAATATGATTTGCTAACACCAAAATCTACCCATTTAAGTTTTCTAGATTGTTATTACTGTCTTGAAGCCACATACATAACCAATCGTGAAATAGCAGGTAGCAACTATAGAAATAAAAAAGTTACAATTCATTAGCGATGTTATCACAGCAATCGCATCAACATAAAATCAAATCATAAATAGTTTCCAATCAATTCAACATGTTACCATGGCTACTAAATCAAATAAAATTAAAGCAGAGTATGTAAAATTACCCTGGATGATCATGACTACTTCAATTTTAATGCCTCATCTTTTTATGAGTTCTTTCTTCATGTACATGTTGGACCATTTATAGAATAGTTTGGCCAATGTCTTTTCAGTTGGACTTCACCAAAACTCAAAAAAGCACTTCATTCCAATTACCAAATCTGGAAAAACAATTATGAAATCTTGGCCCCTTTGTCAGGCAATATACATAACACGTAAAGCAATAATTTCAATTGAATATGAAAGTGAGGGATGTGTGAGATAGATAGGTGAATTTAATTTAAGTACAACCTATGATTTTAGGTGGAGAAATTAGAGAAGAAATGCAAAGGCAATAAGCTACATTTTTTATTTTCTGTTGGCTACACATAAAAGCAGAAGACAATGATGTGTGTAGTTCTTGGACTATCAAACTGGGCATCTATGTATACAGTATAATTTGTATGGGCTATTCATTGGAGATTTGCATGCTTTCTCGACTTAGGCCTCGTAACTAGCTCATGGGGTCACTCCCCATCCAATGGGGTTGTTCAACTAGTACTATATAATGTATATCAACTTCTTAAACAGTTCTACTATATAATGGATTACCTAAATCAAATAATTCTACTATATAATATATATCAATTTCTTAAACAATTCTACTATATAATGTATTACCTAAACCAAATAATTCTATTATATAATGTATATCAGCTTCTTAAACAATTCTACTATATAATGTATTACCTAAATTAGTGTAGTAGGTTATTCAGCTTCTTCCTTTACTTCTTGAAATAAGTTGATCATGACATGTTATTTATCATGAAACAACAAACAAACATATAATGTATATATGTAAAAAATTAAAAGAACATGTAAAATAAATAATAACCTCTTGTCCAAGTAGATCTCTTTTTTACTATCTCATACTTATTGCAGAGCCAGTCTCCTCCACAAATTAATATTTCTATCTTTTTTGGAAGCAGACTAGCTCGATAAGGATCTAGAATTCTACTTCCAACACTAAAAGTAGCTTAAGATGTTTGTGTAGTAACTGTAATGGCTAACATATCACAACCTACTCTAGATAGAATGGGATATTTCAACTCATTTCCCTTCTACCAACCCAAGACATCAAATGGGTTATTGCATACCAATGTACCCTCCTCGAGATAGATTTCTAATTCAGATTTTTATTTTTCAATTGTTGGTCTTTCCTTCACATAGTTTTCAAACTGTGACCAAGCATGCATCTACAATATTCGTTTGTCCATCTCTTGTCTCATCAAATGAAAATGTTTGGGAAGAAGATTGAGATTATCAGAGAAGCATATTCTACAATATAAAAACACTATATACTATTGAAAATATTTAAGCTTACGCCCTTTCTTATATTCTCAACAACAATGCCAATGGAATAAAGAGAGTTGAAAGAAAACTCAGGAGATGTAATCTTTTGATGTGGATCCAAAATTGATCCATTAGACATTGAAAAGGTGAACGCCTCTCTAAGACCTAGTTGTGAAACCAATAGTGAATAACAATTGACAATAACAATACACGAAAAATTACTCGAGACAATAAAGTAAAGAACACACAACGTGGTAAACCCGCTTGCCAACGAGCACCTGTGTCTGTGGGGCACCTTTCCAAAGGAAGAATCTACTATAACAATGAAGATGTTACAAGCAAGGTCTTATAGAAATACTCCATATTCTACTTTGACTTACTCTACTCCAAACAAGCTTCTAATAATAGGCTCTCCTATCTTCTACCCTTCACGTCAACACTCTCCCAGTGTTCGACTTACAATAATCAAATCAAAATAAACTCTCAAAGATTGTTATAACTCAACGTCATAAGCAATCGTACATTAGTTAGAAGATTAGAGAATTCTCCTAACACAAATAGCCTACACTAAACTCTCGATAATAACTCACAAAACACAAGAACACTCTCTATGAATAATATGATATGAGCGCTTCATATCATGTATTGAGTTTTATATGTTGCAGACACATTAGGCTAATGGCCCACAGCAAAGCATTTGATTAACCCAAAAACCTTTCCTTAAACATTGAGTCCTAACCGACTCCATCACTTGCCATAAATACAATGACTTGATGTTCAAGGAATATCTTTTAATTGAAAACAAGATCTTCATCGAATCACAAAGTTTCCTTATACGCACAACTTCTCAAATCGAATCTCAACAAATTCGAAGTACAATCTCTTCTTGATCATGATCAATCTGTATGAAATAATATCTCTTCAAGCAAGTGAAACACCTCGTAGCCCATACAAAGTTAACACTCGAAGAACGACATATCGAGTACCCTTCCGGGGCTTGTCAGCGACTAATCATATAACAGCGAACTCATTGTAAAAACATCATCCATTATCTCTCCCTCAACAAACCCCCATTTGGGTAAGTTTTTCGCGACAAATCTCCAACCCTTCAAAAACTCCATAGAGCGAGAAAACGAATCGTTAAAACACTCGATCACACCGAAACTATTAGCTAAAGCCAACTGGCTACCAGCTTGGACAATGTAAAACCGTAACAAAGAAATCCATACAAAAATTCAGAAAATACCATAACAACAAGTACTCCCCCTATTAGTCGTAGAAACATGCCCAAGGACGAGAAATTACATAGTTGACTTAGAAGTTTCAGCAGCACCAATAGGAAGTTCATCATGAACAATAAGGAGGTAAAGGCAGATCATTGGATTGAGGACAATGGCCTTCAGAGCCTGGATCTTGACTTGTAGTTCTGACAATCTAACTTTCTTGATCTGAATCTCGCTCTTTCAGCCTTGCTGCTCTTTCTTCATGCTTTGGTCAACATAGCAGCCAGCCTTCCTTCAGAACAACCTCACCACATTAGCGCTTTCGGGCCCACATCTACAAATATGATTCCCTTTTTATTTAACTTATCAATCGATGGTTAAATGACATCCTTTCCAAAATCATCTTTCTTCAACAAAGAGGATGTTGATTAATGAGCAAAGTTTCCATGATACGACTAGAAAGCCACTGTGCTTCTAGCTCGACACCGCCTGAATAATTCACTATCCTGAATGGGAAGATCACCCTTGCTAATGTTTAACTATTGGTCTGACCCCAACACACAAAACACCTTCCCAATAGTTTCACTCATATTGGTGTTGTTTAAAATAGGCACAAGGTTTGTAATGAAAATTTCTTTGTGAAGAACATCATACTCTTGCTTAGAACTGAGGCCAAGTTGACCTTTGTTGCCAAATAAGTAGAAAGCATTCCCACTATTAACTCTCATATATGATATCACCCAATCCAAGAGTTTCACCACAGCGATCCCCTCATTGCTCATGTCATAGTGTTTGTTGATCAATGCAAGACTGAAGCTGAACATGTGACCTCTTAGCTTGACTTTGTGAAACATGGGCCGCAGTGATCAACAATGTCCTCAGACAGACGTGATACAAACTCCTCTACTATCTTTTGGCCAACAAGGGGCTAATTTTTGACAGAGTTCCAAGAAGTCCAGAGTCTTAAAGAATGTCAATATATGTCTGATTATTGTAGGTAACATTAGACAAAAACCTCTCTGGAAGAATTTTCCTTGCACACTCAAACTTCCATCCGGGCTCAGGCTATTTAGAACGTAAATCTACCCTTCAACGGAACATCATATTGCACATCCTCGCAACCGCCTATTATTGATTATGTTCCCCGTTTGTCATCGACTTCACTTGCCCTTAGACTCACCCGAGAAACTTAGCATCATCTTCCTCCTCAAATTCATACTTATCACTAGGGACAAAGTTGTCTCCCTCATAAGGCCTCTGGGTCTGTAGATAACCATCGCCCCTTTCTTTCTTAGGCACGTAACCCCTGTGTTTATCAATACTCAGGCCTCTGTCCGTTCTTGCCTCTTTCTTAGCAGCTCCTCTTTCTTCTCACCGCCTCTCCAATTCTTTCACATCAACAACCTTCTCGGGCTCATCATCAACCTATACATACACTCCCTTGCACCAAGTGCAACTCTCTTCTTCTCTAAGGGAACAACACTAGTCCTAGTCCTCCTCCTACTCTTACTGGTGGTATAGGAAACTACCACTACATTATTCATCCTAATTTTACAGGAGAATCATAGCAACCTCACTAACAGCTTGATTTTATAATAGTTGAATCTCTCTTAACATGCCTTACAGGAACACCCTACCTCCTAAGAGTTCTTTTATTTACCCTCTTGAAATAATTTATTTAAGACTCTTCATTCCACTAAAATCTCATCCATAGTAGTATCAACAAAGTTATGAGTCTTAGCAAGCTTATAGTTTGTCTCATTCGAAGTGTCCTTGACACTTGGATTGACACCCATGTTATTTCAACACTTCTCTCAGAGTAAACCACCTTATCACTACCGCTCTTCTTCTTAAATGTGATCTGTTAACATCCCCAACCACATCAATATCTACTCTACTTAGAGTTATATCAGCCTTATGACTACCCTCAGTAGATCTAATCAGAGTATTAGTACTCCCCACTCTTTCAAGAGAATCAAAACTAGGGTTTCAATCTACCCGCCATCCACAATTGAGCGACATTCGTGCTTCCTCACCACCAACAAGAATGTACTCGCTGAATTTGATCACTAGTTCTGCATTTGAGGTTCATCTTGGGCCTCATTCTCCTTCCAAGAAAGTTGTAGGATCGAGGATTTCGGCTTGTACCTCTTCCGGTCCGCTTTCTCCCGAGGGAATCATCTGTGAATGGAATAGGTTCTCCACTCATGCTTTCACCAACACTTTTAGACTTAGGAGATTTTCTCCCATTTTTGAATACACGATCAAGCCGTCTTTTTGCTTGATCCTAAGTTATCACACTGAAGCTTTTCACCATCAAGGGCCGGCGAGATGCTAGGCGGGTTATCAGATTTTGGTGTCGATTTGGGGATGTTGTAATCACTCCACCCTGTGTTACCGCCTGAGGTTAAGATCAACAACAACCCGTATACCCGCCACTACCGATGGATAACACATAAAATAATTCATTCGATGTAAATAATAATACTTTACTAATCGCGTGATCTAACAACACATTCCAAAATAACATAACAACAATACAAACATAAATCACCCCGAAATATATAAACCAACAAGCACTCAACTTAGTATCCACAATACATCATATCAATAGTACGGTCACACACGGCACTCGTAATATACAACATAGAGTTCTAACAACACAATACGAGGAAACGATATTAGAAAGACCGCCGAGGGCTTCCTGGCCTCATCACCTCACCTACGATCTTAATCCGCAGCCTCAACGTAGGTCCCTCAAAGAACCCCGACGACAACTCCTGTAAACACGGCCATAAAACGCCCGCCCAAAGAGAACAGTGGAGGCATGGCTTAGTGAATACAAATACCACAATGGTATCCAACCACATATAATCATAATTATATATAAAAGCTATGTATAACATTAAATGCATTCTTTATTCATAGCCATCAACATCGCACGATCAAATATCCGTCCAAACGAAAGCAACACAAACAATAAAGGTTACCCATCACAATGTACAACATCAAAAAACCTCCCATCCACACATCCACTTCCCAATCACACCTCCACCAATATACACACACGAATTTACATACATATATATATACACGATAATCCTCCCGACTCCGAGGTTACCCACCTCAATACGTGATATCACACCAAACCTCCCGAATCACCCTGGCTACCACACACATGCATATCATGCCAAACCTCCGTGCCGAGGCTACTCACACAATGTATATATACACATATCATTCCACCCAAAATCAACCTGCAAAAAGAATCACACACCAACCACATACAACAATACACAACCACACGCAACACAATCACATACAACACACGTGGTATAATCACAACAACTACCACAATCTCATAACATCAGTCTCAATAACAACAATCTCATAACATCAATCTCAATAACAACAATCTCATAACATCAATCTCAATAACAACAATCTCATAACATCAATATACATACCAATATAGTCACATAACAAACACATACTGAATATATAATCATAGTATATATGAAAGGTTCCATCGCGAGATTTGTACTCACCTCGAATCAAACAACTAGAATATCCCTAGGTGGTCCACAAGGCTCAACTCCTATCCAAAGCAATTATATACATTATTTACTTCCGATTAATAACATCCTCTTACACTTATTAAATCCTAATTAAAGATTAACAGAACCACAACACCGTATAAGAATCCTAGTCCAACAAAAACTACCCTATTAATGATATATCATAAGAATATAATTTTCCACTTATCCCGATTATTACACAACATCTCATAATCTCGAACGGATACCATTATAAATAATTAAAAACACCAAACTAGTAAAACTTCTAAAATTCCAACTTTCATCAACATTCTAATTCTCCAACTTAACAACTCTAGTGGAACGACACCACGCCGTGTCTTAACGATTAATAAACGACAAAACTTCAACCATTTCCACCTCCGTTGGCCATCCCCTACCTCAACCATAACACTTTAATCAAATTTAATCACCCAACAATCAATTCCCCTAACCACTAATCCATTATAATCAATCTTAAGCCAAAAACCCAATTACTACTAACTTGGAATAACCTAACTCAACAATATCCTCTACCAATCAACATCAAAACATCCAACTTCTATATTCTAAAAACAACCATATTAAAGTCCCATAACATCATAATACAATTTAAAGAAACTTAGAAAAAGTCAACCTAAAAGTCAACTAACCCAATCAATACATTTCAACCCCTAAAATCAATTATAATCACTACCAATCACATATTTCAAGCTTAGAGGATACTTTTATACCATTTCAAACTTTAAAAACTCAATTCCTCAAAAGTCAACAAAAGTCAAACTTACAAAATCTTAGAAAATATCACCAAAGTTTCCAACTTTCTTACCTTAATGTGTAGAAGATGATGAGGGAAGATGAAAATCAACTTTTTAAATGTCTCTGAGCCACCAAGAATCGAAGAAATTGAAGAAAATTTTTGATTGGGGAGTGTATGGGAGGGTGGAGGTTCGGCCCCTCACATAGAAGAAAAGGGTTGATGTTTGATAATGATCAAAAAGTAGTTGAGTGGATGTAGGAAGATACTTTAAGCATTTAGGTTTAGGTCTCTGCTTTGGTTTACGTTTTCTTCTCGGTTTAACAACACAACTCGACATTTTAATTTTATTTTACCTCAAAATAAATTATCACCCAACCTATATTATTATTCGGCTACATATTTTAATTTTGTCTCAAACACTCAACCGGCAATTAGAATAATATTAAAATAATAGTTATAATGGAACGGGTTGTTTTAATGTTTCTTTGCAAAATGATTTTATCACAAGAGGTTGAGTGTTTAATCAGAAGTGTGTTTTGTGTAAAGAGGGTTGAGTGTATATGCAGTGGTGAGGAAACCGTTTCCCTAATGCTCTTCCATGCTCGCATGCAATTAACTCGATAACCGCCTATTTTTCAAAAAGTAACCGTTGAGCCATCAAGCATCTAGTTGTTATAACACTTGGCTCTTGAAAGAGTGTTATAACAAAGTTTTGATTGCTATTAGTCAATCATAGAGAGACCTAAGGCAATCCTTAGTATTCAACCGAAGTCACATCCATTGCTTGGTGAAGCATCTCCCACTCGTCATTACCCCTTACATGTTCCTCTTCAATCAATTCTCGAATAAAATGATGTCTAATATCAATGTGTGTGTGTTTGGTTCGCTATATTGTACTAGGTTTTTGGAAAATGTTGGGATGGCACTGTGTCGTCACAAAGAAATGAGTCATAATACCTGGTTTGACACTATATTCCTCAAGCATTTGTTTCATCCAGAGTAACTAAGTGCAATGACTTCTAACATCTATATATTCAGCTTCGGTTGTTGAGAGACATACTAAGTTTTACTTTTTACTGAACCAAGAGACAAGATTATTCCTCAAAAAGAAACACTCTCCAGATGTACTCTTCTTGTCCTCAGTGATTCCTAATCAATCAGCATCACAATATCCAACAGAGAGTCAAGTTAAAGATCAAAAGAGATAAGAACTAATGACATCAGAATCTACCTCAGGGTCAAAAAATCAATAGTTATTGGTTTCATTTATTATGCTCATTGTGACAATTGTTGTAACAATTCATTTATTAGTTTAGTGAATGTGATTAGATAAATGGAACATTCAACCATAGTAATTGTACTACTAGTCGGGTTTCATGATAATACCAGGTTATGCGATCATAGATCCTGCTTACAACGGCTATAATAATATTAATGGTCTATTATATTATCAAACGATTATTACTATGGCTGGAGCCTAGAAGGTCACACACATATAATGACGCTGAAGTTATATTTCATGTACGGAATAAAATTACACTTCAATCAAAGTTGATCAGAATCAAAGAGATTCTCAATTGGGATAATCACACAACACGTGTGAAATATATTTTGGATGAACCCGAATTAATTGACTTGTTAAGTTCAATTAATTATTTAGTTAGTTGAGCTTGTTAATAACTCGATAAGATATTAACGAGTTAGTTTCTTAACAAGCCGGCTCATTAACTAATCGGACCTGGTTTTTAGGTTAATTATATATGGATATATATAAGGGTTTTGTGAAGTTTATTTTATGAAACAAATACAAACCCTAGTCTCTTCCATAGAATTTCGGCCTCCTCCCTCCATGGAAGAGCCAAATTGTTCTATGGAACAAATCAAGATTTTGATTTGTTCTCAATCATCCAATATTCATCCAGTTCTAGCAAACTCAAGTGTGAGATTCAATCCCTCCTGGTCTGGACTAACTAGAGGCATTGCCAAATCGTGATGCTAGCATATTGGAATTCAAAAGAGGCATCGAAATATTTTGTTGTCAGTAGTTCTGTTAAGGCCGTATCTTTATTCATATATTGTATTATATGTTGTAAATTTGACATTATACCAATTAAATCTGATCTTGGTATGAATATTTGAATAAATTTATTAGAGTTATATCATATAAAACTCCTTCAATGGTATCAGAGCAAGTTTAATTTGTTTAAGATCGATCTAGTATTTTATAAATCATGTTTTATGAATTTATATAAAATTTTATGTTTATATATTTATGTACAAATATATATTATGAAATTTATGTCATGGTTTTTTATGGATGTGTTCATATATTCAAGTACATCAAAATTATATATTTTGGTTTTTTGATGACTAGTATAAAGTGTTTCATGATTTAAAAGGATTTTGATTTTGTTTTTGTTGAATATTAAAAACATGTTTTGTGTTTGGAAGGCTTAAACTCATAAATTTTCGATTCTAAATTTTATGGAGAATGTTTTAGGTCAAAGGAGTACCCATAAAAATTTCTTAATTTTCGGAATTGTTTAACTAATTTTAAACAATTTCAAAATTAAATTATTACATTTATTGAAACGTGCATAATTAATTATTGGCAAAATATTTTAGCGTGAATCCAATTGTATTAGTTCAGGAATATTTTGAAGTAATTGTCCTCCAAATTTTAGAATTTTTGGAACTGGTTAAGACCTTCAAAATGATTTTAAAATTTATTTGAATTAAAACGTAAAAACTAAAAAATACTACGAAAAGGAACACGCCAAGGGAGGCTTATCTCCCGAGCGTCCGGCCACCTAGTGGGGCGGTTCCGGCGGCCACGAATATCTCACTGCTCCCCTACAAGGGAGGTACGGTTGATCGGGTGGCAACTCGCCATCCATCCAACTCGCTTTTGGCGCGGGTTAGGTTATTGAAAAAGGTCCAATCCTTTTTAAAACCTAATTTTAGGGTTTAGTTAACTACGGTATTTTATATTTTCGGTTTGTGATAAATATCATCCATTGAAGTTGGTAATTATAATTATCTTATTTAATTGATATTTTATTTACTTCAAGCAAATCCTTTTTAATATTTATGCTTTTCATATTAATTTATTGAAAGAGGTAAACATGGTAACGTTTATTTAGTATTCAATATATTTATTATCATATATGTATGAATAATTATTGAATTAATTAGTGAACACATTTATATATATATATATATATGTATATATATATGTGATTTATTTAATGTATATTTATTAAATGCACATTTATGTGATTTAATTTCTTGCTGAAAAAGTGTAATCGTTCCCTCTTAGTTAATCAGGTGTTCGTACAACTGTTAACAACACGTGTACTCACTCAACCACATAATCAAAACAAAATAAAGTACAATAAGTAAATAAAATAAGATATGGTAACCTACCGTGCCAATGCAGAATAGCCCAGGGCAAGAGCCCGGTGAAGGATTCCACTAGATCATGAGAATTACAAATAAGCAATCTTATAATTTAATGCTCCTTTATTCTTCTGCATGTCCTCGTTTCTACTCCTCGTGAATAAGTCTGTGCTCTCCTAACTTCAAGACACCTATCCTTCACATCACACTACTTCCTCCCAAGATGTGACAACCATGGTAATCAATAATGTGCTAAAGTCTATCAGAATAGAAAGTGTTAGCAAAGTTGGTACAAATCTAAGGAGTTTTATAGAGTAACTCTGTATATTTAGCCTACAAACACAAGAATAAGCTCTCAAAGTTTTTCCTCACAAGAACAATGCACAGTATAAGCATGTATCTCTGGTGATCGATTAGGTCTGCATATGAGGTCTTTATATAATTGTAGGAGCATCCAAGTTTTTGGTAATAACTCCCATAAATAAAACTTTCCATCTTGAAACATATTAAAGGCTTCGATCCTTACCTTTACAAAATAGTGTGTGAATATTCTTTCTTGTTGACCAAAAATTTCTTTTTTTTACCAAGAATTCCTTTTAATTATCGACAATAATCATATTCATCATATGAATTATAGATCTTCTTCACAAAAGGAAATAAATCTTCTCGATTGATCTCGTGGTTCTTAATATGCTGTCAAGACCATCTGCTATTAATAGTTGGAATGACATTGTGAAATACTTAGCTAATCTCCATGCACTAACAATCTCCCCCTTTGGGTAAGTTTTTCATGAAAAATATCTTGAGAACCTCACACGTCATAGTATAGCATATATAACTGCAAATGATAGAAAGATAGCTTAAATACCCGCAAATAAAACCAAGATGGACAAAACACAACACAATAGTCCAAATGTCAATACAAGTGTTAAAGACAGATGGCTAAACAGGTGCCAAAATAAAAGTAGCTAATACTAGCTAACACCACCAGGACATCGAAACAAACACATAAAAACTCTACCAATGGTTCTCTCCATCCGGACTATTTTCCTTATATGTCCCAAAAAACATAGCCATACCATAAAATAAATAAAATGGCACACATAGCCATACAAAGATCATTCCCGAGGCTTACCATTATCAATCGGGTGTACCGGATCAACAACCGGATCATCCTCTCCAACCAAAGTCATATTTTGCCCAACACCGACATTTTCCTCGCCAAACTCGCCTATATCACTCCCTTCCGTATGCTCGGGTCTCATCCCTTATGAATCATGTTCTACTACCCACGCCCGATCAACTTACGCCAATAGCTCTATGGGATGTCAAGAACATGTGTCCCCTACAAGAAATTTCGGATAATAGTAATAAACCCCTGGGAAGCGAGATTCTTCATCCAAATAAAGAAAGTGACATTATCAGGTTGTCGAGCTTCTATAGATGCTACATAACATACCGGATATGCACAATATGCCATTAAAAACAATGGATTGGGCATGTTACAAAACTTGATTAAAAATAAATTATCCTAGATTGAACGAGACCCCCGTGCCTATCATATATACAACACCTCGGGCTGTTTCAAACACACACTTGCAAATAGAAATGGGAACCTATTCACAACCCATACTTTATGCAGCACGGCATACTTCACACTCGCTTGAGGAGTATATTTGTCTTTTGTCGTCATGTCAACAATACCTCCGCTTAACACTTTGGCAATCTGCATAACCCTAGCTTCGCCCAGCTTTTTCCCTCCATTTGCTCATTTCATAATATGTATTTATAATACTACGAGAATTCAACAAAGGCGCTTTTTTATGTTACATTTGGAAGTGACACGTCAGTTCAATATCATTTGGTCACATCAGATGAATTCCCTTACCAATTTTGGGAAGCATGGACCAACTAATTCAACAAGGCTATACCTCGTGATCCTTCAAAATATCCATAATGTCTCAGATTCTTCTTGGTCACCTCGCATAAGATTCTCTCATCAAGCAATCCTCGCTTAGCCACAAACTTCCACTTTGCCTCCTCCTCTTTCTCAAGAGTCTGTACACATTCTTCACAGACACTACAACAACATTCTTGGGAATTTATTCCCAACTCGATCTGCTTTCATTGATCTTCGTGTCAGCTTTGGCCTTCCTCCTCGACATCACATCTACAAATATCCCCCTTCGACTTCTTGATAAGCTTCTTCAACATTACCCCTTGTTGTTCATGTTCAAGAAGCCATTGTCGAGACAGCTATTGTACAACAAAAGTACCCGGCCCTTTTCAAATTCTTGCACCTCATCCTCAACCTTCTCTTCGTAGCCTTTCTCCGCTTTTCTTTCGCTCTTGGCAACTCTTTCTTCTTTGCTCCGCTTCTTCTTAGGCTCAAAGGCTTCACCATTATCGGTACTTTTCTTCTATTTCCTCTTCTTAGACTTCTTCTTTTCCTGACTAGCATCCTCAGGAATCTCCAGTACTTCTATATTTGCATCCAAGGTGTCAGCAACACCTTCAACAACAGTTGGTTCTATTCCTTTCTTCCTAGATTGCATCAAGAACACCAGCAAATGTGTTGTTGACTACAGTTGGTGTCACATCATTATTCTATCGCCAGCTTGGAACATCCATACTGCATCCTCTATAGCAAGAAATTCCCTTTGACACTTGGAGTAACATCCTCAACCATCATAGGGTCATTGCTAGTTTCAATGATAGTTGGTCTAGCTTCGTCTCCCCCTATATGAGCATTCATATACTCGATTTGTGTATTCCAATTCTGTTTCACTCAGATGACTTTAAGTCATCTATTGGAGTATGATTTATTCTTATCATCATGTCTCTTTGTATTAGGCGTTAGCAATGCATCAGGAATTCTCACATAATATTCCCCGATATAACCGAATCCATTCTAACATCGGATTGCATTCTAAGGAGCCACGGAATACATTCAACTCATATATTTACTTCCACTCTTTTTTTATACTTATAATCAAGATACAAAGATACAATAAATTGTAATTTATAAGAGATGGAAATAAATACCATTTCTTTGATTGCGCATGATGACATACTTCAACATTAGATCCGTGTTAAATTATGTCTACGCTGCGATATGTAACACTTATCCATTCAGACGCTTAAAGTTTGTTTGTCAAACATAACTCTTGAGTTGTCTCACTGTTGAGTATGAATAAATTTAATTTAAAGATATGTGCAAAAACTTTCAATATGTGAATTTATTTCATTCATTGTGTTTCAACTACATTGAACATAATTCTTACTTGAATCACTCAACTAGTAACACATCTAAGGTAGAATGAAAATTAATTTGGTATACAAAATTGAAAGATTTCATCCATTGTATTTTTCACTTCATTAAACACAATTTTTTACTTACGTATCTTATCAAGTACGCTTTTAAGATGAGAATGATGTCTCATTCCTCGGATAATATATTACTCATGTCGATGATACTTAATTCAGAAGTTGATAGTATTTATATGGTCCTCCCCATACTCTTATCAATTCTGATGTATCATTCAATGACTTATATCCTCAATCAATTTGTATGTGAACATACAAACTAGACCAAGATTAACATACCTCCCACTAAGTCTAGTAGGAGTTGACTCAGTTTATCTTTGCAAGATTGAACTCAAGTCTTGTTAAAGTCATTTTCACAAGTATTACTCAATTGTTTGTTATTCAAAATATCATGTCTTTTAAGAAGAATAGAATGACATTCCTCTAATTAGAATCACCTGATAGATGAAAATATGCAGATGTCCATATTAAATATGACATCCTCTTCTAGTCATATAGGTCAAAAGAAAAAACACTTTGAAATTTCAACCATTCATGGAGAATTTAAACTATGTGCTTTTATAATGTAGTCACCTAACATTATGTAAGAGCTCAATTATCTTTTTTTTTGTCTTGTCTCCTGGCTACTGCTATACTTGGCTTATAATCATGATCTAAAACCACGTGAGTCAAAACAGTGTCGAAGACGCTGGCAATTTAACCATAATGACATTACTATTTCGATAGCAAATCATTTGAGATATGAGGTTTTATCAAACCTCTCTTTCTATTTCTCAAGTGTTATAAATATCCTTCTTTCTGTGCTCAATGTTTGAAATAATGAAACTATTAACTTCAAATCATAGTTCTTTGTGCACTCAACTTTACAAGTAACGTACAACCAAATAAATAACATTGCTTGCTCTGGTTATACAAACTACATCTTTAGCAGCCATCACAATTCAGAACAAAGTTCATCTTGTCAATTTAAAACTAAATACCAAATGAAACGTAGACCATAACATTCAAGATCATCAAACCAATCATTTACTTTGTATGGTGGTTGATTAATATAACATATTGTTTTTATAGCATCATCACCTTTAATCGAGATCAAAATTAATTATCTTCAATCACATCATGCGATCGCCGCCTCGCCTGAATCCTGGGCCCATAACATGTCCACATGATCAAGTCAAGTCTTAAAGACAAGTGTATTCACGTTTGTCCTTTATTGCATAGCACCATTTTCAATGGCTTACGAAGAAATCACATTAGCATGTATAATTATATTACCACGTTTAAGCGATTTCTCCTAACTTGCTCTTTATTTCTCACATACTACCATATTTTCAAATTTTCCCAATTAACGGTGAACAAACAATTAAACTTAGTGTCTCAATCATAATAGAAAATATGCAATCATAGATAGTGCAGTTCAAAAAACATTCTAACATATTACAAATAACTTGTAAATATTATACCCGTAATTCAAATCTCACAAAATTTACAAACTATCCAAGATCTCACAGGGTTGGAATCCAAACGCAACACCGCACGCTTGAATCCCACCACAATAAGAGTTAATTAACCAATTATGTACTGACAAGCATCGAGTCCACAACGTTAGTGAAATTACCGGTTACAACCAATTATACCAATTCATTACTTTGGAATGATCGCCTCAAAGCCCACAATGTTAGTGGAAATACTTCAACATGATCATCATTATACCTATCACTTATTACCAAGATACATCTGCCAACACAAAGCAGTTAGCTCACGATAGTTGCTCAACTTTAAAATTGCTTGATATTTTGCTTAAATTTTAGTGGTGAGATTAATATTTAACATGTTATAACATACTCAAGTAATATGCACATCATGTAAAATAAAATAAATAATACACATCCGTGAGATACGACATGATCTCTAAAATTAACAGACATATTACAATACTTTACAAAGTGTAATACTAACATAAGGTTCTATTTTAGCATTTTGTAAATGCAAATTTGTATTTTTAACTTCTAAAATCGCTGTCTACCGACGCAATTCGGCGAAGTCGCTTACCTTCAATGCCTCCACAACAGTACATTTATTTATCAACCCAACTTAGACAGCAAGCGCGCTGGTGCTGGCATAATAAATACATAAAATAAATACTTAATTTCAACAAGACTTTTACAATGTATAAACGGTTCGCAGACCGTATTTAAATAAAATAAATACAAGACTACTTCATATCGATATATCCCCTTCCCATTCCCATCACAATATATATGCAAGAAAATTAAATCACATAGCATGAATTTAACAAATATACATTAAATAGGAACATGCAATAAGTTTATCATATAATACCATGTAAATATATTTATATGTGTGTATCAAAATAATATACCAATAATTATTCAATAGTGGTAAAATTACTTTCAAGTAATTTATTGACACATCAATATTAAAACATGTTTTACTATTTGCACAATAATTATTACAATTATTATCTATATTGAAATAATTCCTTACAAGTAATTATGGTAAAACATATTAATATTAATTTATATGTGTATTAATAATTATTTCTATTTTGGTTTTAATTAATTAAATATCACCCAAATCATGAAAATACATTACCATAATTTTCTAGGTGATATTTACGTAATAAAAACCGAAATTGATAATTACCATAATTAAATCTTCCAAAATATATTTTAGAATTTTTTTTAAAACCCTCGACAAAGCCTTAGCCGATGTGAGATCGACCCAAACTACCACCCTAGCGATCTACACATGCTGCCGCCACCTCCCTCCTAGAGGAGGTGGTGGCTGGCCCAACAAGAGCTCCGGATCATTTCAAGACCCACTGAACTCGCCTCTCTACAAGGCTGTTCGTGTCTCAAAATTTGTACTTTTCAAGTACGATTTAATTCAAATATTTTTCTAAATCGTTTTGAAGGCCTTAAACAATTCCAAAATTTCTGAAATTTGGTGACAAATTACTTCAAAATATTTAAGAACTAATCCAATTGGATTGACCTTAAAATAATTTTCCAAGAATTAGTTATTCATGTTTTAATTAATAAAATAATTAAGTTTCCAAAATTGTTTTCATACACTTAAAATTTTTAAAAAATTATGAAAAAATTCGGGAACACCTTTCAAGGCAGAAAACGTCCAGAAAAAAATATAGGTTTCAAAAATTTTAATGTTTAAGCCTTTCAAACAAAATACTTGTTTTAATTCTTCAATAAAATAAATCAAAAACCCCTTAAAACATAAAACCAATTATCCTAACTATGTTAAATCATAATCATGAACATGAAACATGAACTTAACATATCAAATAAATATTTTCACATATATAAAATTACATAGGCGTATTTATATGATAAACTAATTAAGCAATGCATGTTCAACATATCTAGATCAAAATATATAGAATTAAAGTAGGCTCTTATACAATTGATGGAAATTCATATGCACAACTTGATATTAAAAATTAAATTTACATATAAATAGGATCAACTTTAATTATATATTTTAGATCTAAAATTCATATAATACAATATAAATAACAGAAACACTTACAATGCATCCAGCGGAAGCCTATCAACAAATCTTTCACAACTTCGCCTCCTTTGAATTCCAATCCACTAGCATCACAAAATGGTGATGCCTCTAGTTGGTTGCACACTAGGAGAGGTTCATTCCTTACTCGGGTCTGCTAGAACACATGGAGAATTGGAAGATAAAATCAAAACAAAACTATCAAGTTTTGCACTTGAATTGTTCGGCCTTCTCATGGAGAAAGGGGCCGAAAATTTGTGTGTGATGATTAGGTTTTTCTATGTCATGAAAACCTAAAAACCTAATTCATCCCTTATATATATAGACTTACATATTTAGCTAGATAGCTCAACCCGTTAAACTATTGAGTTGACTCGTTTAGTAATTAAACCGTTAAGCACTTAATTAATAATGAGTCACTAATGAGTTGTTCTGTTTAATTAACTTACAAGTCAATTAAATACTAACAAGCCATTATCAAGTAACTAACGAGTCAATAACGAGTTACTAACAAGTTATTAACAAGCTCAAGTAACCAATCGATTAATTAAATTAGCTAGTTGATTAATCTGGGTTTATCCAATTTGTATTTTATATTATCAATGTAAAATTGACATTCGTTGATTACAATCAACTCTCAATGTAGCAAGTATTGTTTTATTTCATACATGAAATATAATTCAACGTTACTGTATGTGTGTGACCTTCTAGGCTCAGATAATAACAGCGGTATAATAATATAATAGACCATTAATATTATTATAGCTGCTATGGGATCTAGCAATCAAGGTAACCCCCGGCATTATCAAGCAGAACCCGACCAGCAATTACAATTACTATAGTTGAACATTCCGCTTACACAATCACATTCACTAAACTAGTAAAATGAATTGTCACACAATTATCGCAATGGACATAATAAATGAAACCACAACTATTGATTTCCAACAATCAACACCACTACCCACATCACTGGGCCCTGATGCATTACACAAAGTGGCCCACGCCTTTATACATTAAAGCGGCTCACTGCCTTACACATTAAAAAGCTCACCATCACGAAACCCCACAAGAGTACTATTTGTGTCAAAAGTATGTAGAAGACCATACCTACAAGAATATTTACATACTATAATTCTCTCACCTCGATGAAGTGACCTTCCTTCGATTTGCTTGAATCGTGCACATACTCCTACCGAAAGCACGCACATCCGCCTCGCTTATGAGGTAGAGAAGGCTTCCTATCATACTCCTATAGTTACCGATGTCAACCGAACTACCATCAACATCTTTATCAACCTTGATACGTTGGGTACTGCCGGAGTCCTTTGCATCGGGAATTCTCATGTCCAAACTTCTTCACAAGGCCCTCAAGATATTTGGGGATTGAGATATGAATATGCTATAATTCATTTTCTTTGACTTGAAATCCCAAAAGCATGCTCATTTCAAATTGACTTCATCTGTTGGACAAATCATACTCAGCTTTTTCTAAATATCCCACCGAAAAGTATATCATGAACATAGATTTGATCCACCATAAGTTTGAAGTTTTCATATTTAATGAAAAGTGTTTTGTCTGTTCCTCCACGAGTATATCCATTAGCCAACAAGAACTTTGTGAGCCTCTCATACCAAGCCCTAGGAGCTTGTTTGAGTCCATACAAGGCCTTCTTCAATCTGTACACATGTTGTGGACAACTATTATCAACAAAACCCTTCGGTTGTTCAACATAGACTTCTTCTTCCACAACTCCATTGAGGAATATACTATTCACATCCATCTAAAATAACTTAAACTTCATCAAGCATGCAAGGCTAAGCAATAGTCTGATAGCTTCTAGTCTGGCCAAGGGAGAAAAAGTTTCTTCAAAGTCAACACCTTCAACCTGTGAGTATCCTTGTGCTACTAACCTTGCCTTGTTTCTGGTAACAACCCCAAGTTCATCAGACTTGTTTTTGAATATCCACTTGGTTCCGATGATATTGTGATCTTTGGGTCTGGGCACAAGTTCCCAAACATCATTCCTTTGGAACTGAACCAACTCCTCCTGCATGACACTTATCCAGTGTTCATCCTTAAGTGCTTCATCGACATTTTTGGGCTCTACTTTGGATATGAAGCAGCTTTCACCAATTAGTCCAACCATTTTCCTGTAATCAACCGGTTCCTTCCTTCTCGTTGTCATACCTTGATCAAGTTGACCAATGATGTTGTCAACAGGATGATTCTTTTGCATTCTACTAGCTAGTTGTCTAGAATGGTTGTCATCACAACTGTTGTTGTCACCGGGTTCATCTGTTGTGACTTCGGGTGTATTGTCAACACTGTTGTTAATAGCAGGTGTACCAACCTCTACATCGTCTTCGTATGTTTCCAACCCTTGATCCAACACCTTCACATTCATGGATTTCATGACAACTTTGGCTCGTTTATTGAACACATGCAATGCTCTGTTGTTTCTGGAGTAACCCAAGAATATACCTTCATCACTTTTGACATCAAAGTTTTGCCTAGGTTCGCGATCAGCAAGCATATAGCACAGACTATCAAAGATATGAAAATATTGAACATTTGGTTTTCTCCGCCTCCATATTTCATAATTTGTGTTGTTTGTACCTGGTCGAAGGCTGATCCGATTGTGAATGTGACACGTTGTGTTTTTGGCCTCGGCCCTGAATTTGAGAGGAATATCTTTGGCATGTAGTATAACACGAGCCATCTCCTGAATAGTACGATTCTTCCTTTCTACAACACCATTCTGCTGAGGTGTAATAGGGGAGGAGAATTCATGAGTGATGCCTTCAGTAGCACAAAATTATGAGAACTTCGAATTTTCAAACTCCTTCCCATGGTCACTCCTGATTCGGACAACATGTTGCTCTTTTTCTTTTTGTAGTTGGACAATCAGCTTCTTAAATACTTCAAAGGTGTCTGATTTTTCTCTTATGAATTCTACCCATGTATACCGAGAGTAGTCATCAACACACACATAAACATACTTCTTTCCTCCATGGCTTTCAACTTGCATTGGCGCCATTTGATCCATATGCATCAGCTCTAGTACGCAAGATGTGACCATATATTGTAACTTTTTGTGACAACTCTTGGTCTGTTTCCCAACTTGACATTCTCCACACACATTGTCTTTGATCTTCAGTGTTGGTAGTCCTCGTATAGCCTCTTTTGTTATAAGTTGTTTTATGTTCTTGTAATTTGTGTGCCTTAGCTTCTTATGCCACAACTCAACATCTTCACTCTTTCTGCTCACCAAAGCTTTCACAAAGGTCCACATGTAACAGTTGTCAGCCGACCTAACACCCTTCATGACTGTTTGATCACAACTGTTATTGACAGTACATCCATCCTTGCTGAAGAACACTTTCATGCCATCATCGCACAATTGACTGATGCTAATGAGATTAACAGTCAACCTTTCTACCAAAAGTACATCATCTAGGTAAGGTAACCCATTCAGACACAGTTGACCTTTTCCATCAATTTTTCCTCTGCCTCCATCTCCAAATGTGACATGGTCTTCTTTAAGTGATTGAATCTGTAAGAGATCTATTTTCTTCCCGGCCATATGTCTTGAACACCCACTATCGAAGTACCAACTAGATTGTGATGTAGCTTTCAAGGAGGTATAGGCAACATTACTGACATGATGCGCCTTCTTGACCCACATAGTCTTGTACGAGGGGTACTTTCTTTTCTTGGGTCCATATAGCTTGTGACAATAAGGGGCAATGTGTCCCTTCTTCCCGCAGTAGTGATAATACCATACTCGATCAGTTCTCGTCTTAGGCGTTGAGCTGTTGCAACCGTTGTTGACTGTTGGTTTCCCCCGGCTAGCACAAACTTCACTCCTCCATTCTGATTACTAGGCTTCCCTTTCTTGAACCTAATTCTTGTACTATCACCTAGACTCTTTCCAATCTTAATAATTTTCTCAGGAATATTTGTACTTAAACTCATCATCTTTAGGCCCTTATTAAGAGATTGTAGTTGAGCATTCAAGTTCTTGATCTACTCATCTCGATCCATCACAATTTTAATCAGTTTCTCAATCTCTTTCTTCAATTTGCTTTTCTCAATCTCAGATTTAGTGAAGATCGTGGTTAGTTCAGTCCACTTAGTGTACAACAACTTCTAGTCTTCAAGAAGATCTTCTTTAGTCATTTCCTCCTCATCTCCACTGTCGTCTGACAGACTGTCATCAACAGGTGGTTCTGACTGGGCGGTAAAAGCAACAAAGTTTCTCACTTTTTCTTCTTGATCCTCCTCATCTTCTGAGTCATCATTAGTGAGGGTAGTGTAGTAATTCTTAGATTGCCTCTTAACATAGTTAGGACATTCCACTTGAATGTGTCCAAATCCTTCACACTCTCTACACTGAATCCCCTTTGGTTTATCTTTTTGCTCCACATTAAAGTTACCTTGCTTCACGGGTTTCTTCCACTTGTTGTCCCCTTTGTCATTGGCAGTTGGATAGATAGTTCCTCCATATGGCTTCTTGTTGAACCTCTTAAGAGATTTGTTGAAGTTCTTTGTCAATAAGTTCATGGTTTCTACAAGATCTTCATCATTCACATCTTCCGAGACTTCCTTCAAGGCTACCCCCTTTCTCTTGCTGGACTCCCCGTCATCAAGGACATCTCAAAGGTTGTCAGATTGCCCATCGATCCTCATAGTGGTCAGGTCTTGTGCTTATTCAATGACAGTAACTTTATGGGTAAATTTCTTAGGAAGTGTCCTAAGAAGTTTCCTTACAAGCTTCTCATTACTCATAACTTCTCCTAATGAAAAGGACTCATTAACAATGCCCTTAATCTTGTTGTTATATGAAACTATGGTTTCAAAACGAGTTTCAATGTCCTCAAGCTTCTCATTACTCATAACCCCATCCTCAGAGTTTCAAAACGAGTTGTTAATTGTTGGAGTCTCGACATCTGTACCTTCTGAGTTCCTGCATAATCCGTTTCTATGGTTTATCAAGCAACCTTTGCCACAGTATACGTGTTGATAAGTTTGAACACGTTAATATTGAAGGAATTAAATATAGCATTAAGAGGTTTGTCATTTGCCAGTGCAGCTTCATCCTCTTCTCCAGTCCACTCTGCTTCAGGCTTCACATTTACCACATTATTGTTAATAATAGTTAGTGCCATCCATCCTGCCCTCATGGCTTTTCATGTCCTTGAATCAATTGACAGAAGAAAAGCAGTCATCTTTGCCTTCCAATATGCATAGTTAGAGCCATCGAGAAGTGGTTGTCTAGAGATATATCCTCCTTCCTTAAAACCTTCCATATCCAGTAGATTACACCGATCTCACCCTTGTTCGTTAGAGTACCAACTCTGATACCAATTGAAAAAGTGTAATCGTTCCCTCTTAAGTTAACCAGGTGTTCATACAACTGTTCACAACACTTGTACTCACTCAACCGCACAATCAAACAAAGTAATGTGCCAACAAGTAAACACAAAGATACGGTAACCCATTGGGTGTCATTTGTAATACTTGGCCAATCTCCATGCCTTTACAAAAAGAGTGTGAATCTTCTTTCTTGGCGACCAAGAATTCCTTTTTATTATCGACAATAATCATATTCATCATATCAATTATAGATCTTCTTCACAAAAGGAAATAAATCTTCTTAATTGATCTCGTGGTTCTCAATATGCTGCAAGATCATCTGCTATTAATGCTTGAATAACATCGCGAATACTTGGCCAATTCCATGTAACATTTCAAGATATATACATAATTTGTAAATGGAATGGATATATTTATATGACCTAGTATTTTACTTTATTTATTTTAAATACTGCTCATGAATCAAGTATTAAATAACCTTGCTCCTACCAATATTATGTCGAGGTATATAAGTTTCTCGGTGGAGTATTAAAGGAAATTGTACTCAAGTTGAAAGTAAATGGGAGACCACAAATCGGTCGGTTGGTGGTATATTTCGCTTGTAGCGGACCCAGATAGTACATATAATTGGCGTACCGAGACTAGTATTATGTATTTAAAGAGTAGTTTATGTCATAAAAATTTTACATTTGGAATCGGTTTTGAGATTTAAGTACGGAAAGCGAAATAAAACGCAAACCAAACGGGTCTTACATTCATCCTACTTATCCTACCTAACCCCAATTAATTAATCATTCTTTATCCACAAACACCCATTTTCCTCTCCCTCTTCCTCAAGTGATGGCCGAAAGTTCCCCTTCCCTCCCCCTTGGAATTTCTTCCATTTCTCTCATCGATTGTCAGATAAACTCATGATGACGTCATGATATGCTTCTCCTCATCATCCTCATCATATCTAGTAAGAAAGATCAAATCTTTTGAGTATTTCGAGTTCGAGAGGTTCACCTTAGTTAACTTTTGCCAATTTGATATTAAACTTTGAAGCTGTTATTTAGCCCTCCATATAGTTGTTTTGAAGTTAAAGTTGAATCTGGGGGTATTTTCATGAATTTGAGATGTTGACTTTTAGGCTGACTTTGAGTTTTCGAGGATATAAAACGGTATGTAGCTATCACCTAAGTTTGGATTATGATAGGAAGATGATACCGATTACTCGGGTTGAAATTGCTGAATAGTTATGTTGACTTTGAAACTTTTTTGAGAAAATTGTGGAATTTATAAAAGTGGTGTCATGGAATTTAACATAGTTGTTCGTATATATGAATTGATGTTTTAAGGTTGGCTCAGAGAGGATATTGTTTGTTAGGTTATTCCAAGTTGAGTAGTAATTAGTTTTTTGAAACTAAAGGTTGATTATAAATGATAATTATATTAGCGATTGATTGAATGTGACTAACGTGTTATTGTTGGGATAATAGTGGATGACCGAATATCAGAGTTATAAAGTCGTAAATCAATGTGCTTAAGTTGAATTTTAGAAGTGTATACTAATTTCGGGATAGGATGATTACCAAGAGTTAATTTGAAATTTATGTATAATACTCTGGGTTTAAATGTTAAGCAGAGGTTATTCATTTTGAACGTGTTATAATGTATATAATTTTTTTAACAGAGTTTAGTCTCAACTCCAGCATTTGGTGACTACCCAGAGTTAGTGACATCGATGAAGCTCGAGGCGAAAGTACAAATCTCAATGACTGGTACCTTTCATATATATTATGTTATATTTTGCATGTGTTGTTTCTTTTGGGACTATTCTAATATGTATCAGCAGGACTATGATTGACATTATTAGAAATTGTGATTTATGATTCATGTTATGAAACAATGATTTTGATTTATTATGAAATAATTGTGATCACGAGTTATATTATGAGATAATTGAGATTATGACTACATCAACAGATAATAGTGATTATGATTTATAGTACGTGATGTTTGTGAATATGATTCATGTTACGAGATCGCTAGCTATGGTCGTACAAGTGGCTATGTCAGGTGCGTGGTCGCGCATGTGTTTTGGATTGTTTTGTGTGTTATTTTATGAGCGGTGGTGACCCGACTGCAAGTTTCGCGCAAAGATATCAGCGGGTACCTGATTCGGGAGTGTCAGCGCGATATGCACATCAAGGGCGTAGCCGGCCCGGGGAGCGACGGGAGGTGGAGGTCTCATCTGATTATTTGATGGATTCCTCATGTGGTATTATTTGGAGGTGGATTCCCATATGTGTATTATTTGGTGATCTTCATATGTGTATTATTTGGGAGGATTCTCATCTGCTTACTATGTTGAGGCGGATTCCTCTCATTTGATGACTTTGATTATCTCAGTATGTTGAGACAGCTTCCCTTAAACGAATATATTTTTTATTATAAGCTCATGTGTATAAGAGATATGTAACATCGATAAAGAGGATTCTAAGCGTGAGTTGTGAATTATTCATCATAGGTCTGTTGAATGCATATACATGTTATATATAAGTATGAATATAGACGATCAAGTCTGTGGTATTTGTATTCACTCAAATTTTAATAGCTAACTCCCCTATTCTCTATGGGCGGACGTTATGCCTAGGGTTTCAAGAGGTTGATCGCTGAGGTTGTCAAAAAGTCATGGATCAAGATTGCAAAGTGGCGCGACAGCCGTGCATAGAAGACCTCACGCTTCTTTTTTCCTCTTGTTATGTTTTCTAGCATTCAAACCCTTGTATATTGAGAGGTCGGTAATGCGTTGTAACAGGAGATTATGTGTATTATATGGTTGTATTTCAAAGTTGATGTAAGTTTGGCTGCAGATACGCTTGTGTGGATGTTAGTTCACCATGACGGACAAAGGTGTATTATTATTAATGTCAAACGTTTCTTTTTATGTTGTCATCCATCGATCTATGGACTCTGTGTATTGTCGATGACCTTAACCTCAGGCGGTCGCACTGAGAAGTGGCCTCATGTTGCGCTTGGATACGCTGTAAAACCAATCAGCCCGTATTTGATTTTATGTATTTTATTTTACACCCACAAGCCTGCGTGTTGTCTTAGTTATGTTAGTAATTTTAAATGTAATCGGCCAAGGGAGGCATCAAGATGGTATTTTAGCAGAGATCACTTTGGCAAACTTGGAAAGTTTTCGGCAAATTAAGAATAGAAGACTGCACTTTGTATAAGTGTTATAATAGGTCTTTATTTGAGGGTCATATCATATATCTTCTCGAATGCCAAGATTGCTTGCTTTATTTTTCTATGATGTTCATATTACTTGTTCATGATGTTATACATGTTAAATATAATCAGCACATTAATTCACCATTAAATTTTGAAGCAAAGCATCAGTTTCAATTTTAATGTTGTGCAACTTATCACGGCTATCTACACACCGCGATTGTATATAGCATTCAGTCATTACGACAGGTACGACAATGAATCATGTCAAGGATTTCTACTTACGCCGGGCTTCTGATGATCATTCCAGCAATTTATTGGTTGAATTTGCAGCTTAACCGATGATTTCCACCAACGTTGTGGGTCGGATGATAACATCGGGTAGCACCCCATGAGCCAAGTATCGACCCAAGAGTTTTGTCAGTTATACAATTGGTTAGTTCATGTATATCAAGCTGTTGGGATTCAAAATTTTGCAAAGAGCTTTCGCTTGATTCCAAACCACAACGGATCTTGGATACCTTTGCTACTTTATGAGATTAAGTACGTGGGTATAATGTTTGTATTTATTTGTAAAATATGTTAGATTATTTTTGAACTATAATATTTGGCACTGTGTATTTTTTCTATTATGTTTTTGGCACACACTATTTAATTGCTTATTCTACTTGAATGTATACCTTTTATTATGTGAAATAAAACAAGTTAAGGAGAACTATAAGACTCAGGTAATATATAGTATTACACGTATAACACAATTTCTTTAAGCCATTGAAAACGGTTATGTGCTAATACAAGACAAGAGAGAAATACCACAATCATTTAAGACTTGACTTAATCATGTGGATATGTTACATGAACCTAGCTCGCTTTAACAACGCTACGTGACGTGATTTGTAATTAATTTTATCCTCAATTGAAGCGTGATGATGCTCAAGACTAATATGTTATATTGTCCGTAGCCACCATATAAGCCTTTAAATAAATAGCGTTTAATCTCTTTTATAACTCAATCGAGAAGACTATCGATGATCTTGAATGCTGCATCTATTTTCAAGACATGTCATGTGTATCTCGATTTCACTCACAAATACGATTAACGCTGTTCATGAATCGCGGGATTTAAACATAATGGTTCAAGAATCTGCATGAAACATAAGCTTCAGGTTTGAGTAACCAATAAGCACGTTGTCCGCTTAGTTTGCACATCATTTGCAAAGTCGAAAGCGCAATAAAGAACTATAATTTGAAGTTACTGACAACTCTCATTGTTTTAAAACACTCAAGCATGTAGTTAAGGATATTAAGTAACACTCGAGAAATAGAAAAGAGAAGTTTGATAAACCCTCATATCTCAAAATGATTGCTATCAAAATCATAATGCTCTCTGCAAACTTCCAAAGAAGTCTTGATATTGTTTTGACTCGCATGGTTTTAAATCATGATTACGAACCAAGTATAGTAGTAGCCGGAAAACAAGGCACAAAGAAAGATAATTGAGCTCTTGTGTAATGTTAGGTGACTACATTATAAGAGCACAGAGTTTAAAGCCTCCATGGATGATTGAACTATTAAACTGTTTTCTTTGGACCTATACGGGTGCGTAAATGGACGCTATATTTAATATGGACAATCTTTCCAAGCAAAATTTTCTTTCTATCTAGTATCAAGTGACTCGACAGAAAAATATCATTCTATTCTTCTTCTTAAAAGAGCATCTTTTGAATAACAAACAATTGAGTGATACTTGTGACAATGACTTTAACAAGACTTCTAAGTTCAAATCTTTTGCAGCATGTGAACGAATCGAAATAACTACTAGACTCCTGAGTATGTCTCGGTTAATCTTGATTTAGTTTGTATATTCACATACAAGTCAATCAAGGATATAAGTCATTGAATGATACATTAGAATTGATAAGAGTATGGGGAGGACCATATAAATACTATCAAGTTCTGAATTAAGTACGCATCAATACTTTAGTAATGTATTATCCAAGGAACGAGACAAATAATCCGATCTTAAAATCGTACTTGGTAAGATACGTAAGTAAGGAGTTGTGTTTAATGAAGTTAAAACACAATGGATGAAATCTTTCAATTTCATATACCAATTTTCATTCTAACCTTATATAAAATAATAGTCGAGCGATACAAGTAGGAATCGGTGGTTTAACGTGGTCGAGACACAAAAGAGTGAAATACCTCACATGTCAAAAGTTTGCCGCGACTTTACCTTTAAATAAATTTATTCATACTCAACTTGAGATAACTCAAGAGTTATGTTTGACAAACAAACTTTGAACGCCTCAGATGATTAAGTTAATATTATGTCACCAAGTAGACATATTCTAGCACGGGATCCACGTCAGATTATGTCATCAGATAGATAACCGGAAGATATTGGTATTTATTTCCATCTACTATAGAATTACAATTCATTGTGGCGGTTAGTATTCCATATCAATCAAGTAGACATAATTTAGCATGGATCCAACACTAATCAAGCTGCTAGAATCCTTTTCAAGTTATATCGTGAATATTATGTGAGACTCGATTTATCGCTAATGCCTATCTAAGAGACAGATGATGATATGAATAAATCATACTCCAATAGATGACTTAAAGGTCATATGAATGAAATAGAATTGAAATACACGAGTTGAGTATAGAACTCACTCTATTTACCTTCTAGATAGTGATTCATCAGAAGTAAGAAATGTGTTCCATTAAATTAACATATAGTCACGAATGAATATTTAATTCAAATATTTGAGCCGTACCATGTCAACGTATTCATCAAGTTGACTATTCTATGTCTATTTCAAACCTTTTCTATTGATTATTCCACGTGTTGTAACATGTATGTTTAAGTAAGTGGTCCAAGGGTCGTTCCTTGGCAATTATCAAGGATTTACGGATACTTGGATATCGTCAGTTGAACTCCACATCTTAAACGAGAATAAGAAGGAAAATAATTATACTAGCAATATCCAAGTTGTAAACTTAAGATTGAATATAATAGAGTTAGAATCTTCATCTTGATGTTTGATTGAAATCAAGAAAGGTCAAGAGTGAAAATAAACTCTCAGTTATTTAAAGGCTGGGCTGAGCACTACAGCCTGCTAGCTGGGAACGTTTTATTCCTCGCTTTCACCCACTTGACATTCCCTCTACAGGCTGGTCTGCTTACCACCAGATTCTCGCACCAATGCATGCCTTCCCTTGGCTATAAGTTGTTGAATGTTTCTATAATAGTTGCCCAAGCCCTTTTCCCACGATTCTACTCTTTCTTTTTCCTCCTCCAGCTCAAAAAAGAATATACCACTTTTGACTTTCTCTATTTTGGATAGATAGGACTTGTTGCCTGTCATGTGCCTCGAGCACCCATCACAAATACAATCATGCGCAAATTTTATAGCTTTTTAGAGAAGTAAAACCACACATTCTTACCACATAGCCCTTTACCCAATCGCACTTAGGATTGAGAATATTTGCTCCTCTCTTTTTCATAGATTTTGTAGTAATAAGGAGCTATATGGCCCTTCTTCCCACAATGGTAGCACTTCCAAGTAAACTTACTTTCAAGGTTTTGGCTTGTTTTTATTCCAGCACCAACCCATTTTCTTGTCGGTGATCCCATCCTTTTATGATACTTCTTCTAGAATCAACTTCAAAGGTTGTCCCCTCTTCTTTCCCTTACAAAAATCTGATCCAAGACATTTGTGCTTATATTCATCATCTTAATCCCTTTGATCATGCCCTGAATTTTTTCTTCAAGAATACATCTCGCCCTTGTTCCCCAACCACTGTCGGGCCTCAATTCTTTTGTACAAGTTCACTATGCTCTATTTCTCCTATAAGTATGTCTGGATGTTTCGGGACTAATTTTATAATAACATCTAATAGCTTGGCCATTGGGTTCTTCCTCAAGAAGTCAGTTTCAAAGATCACCGATGTCGTTGGGGAGGGATGGATTTATAATGTTGGATCGACAAAGATCTTCCGTGGAAACCTTGGATGTGAAGGCAAAAAAGTTGCTGACATTGGCATCACTCCATTCCTCTTCATCCGAGTCATCATCTCGATATAGCGCGTAAAGAGTTGATTGCTTCTTGACGTAGTTCGGACATTCCACTTGAATATATCCAAAGCCTACACATTCTCTACACTGTATCCCCTTTCCTTTGTTTTGTTGAGTAAACATACTGTTTGATCCTCCAAATTTGGAGTTTTTCCACCCCTTGTCAATCTGTTTGTCATTGACACCAGGATCGCTCCCACCAGATTAAGGTTTCATGTTGAAAAGTTTCAGAGTTCTATTAAAGTTCTTTGCAAGAAGGCTCATAGTCTCAGCAATATCTTCCTTATCTTCATCTTCACAACTAGCTTTTAGAGCTATCCCTTTCTTCTTGTTTGTCTTTGAAGACTCAAACATCATCTCAAAGGTAGTGAGATTTCATATTAATTCATCAATTCTCATGATTCTCAGATCCTCTGCCTCTGGACAGTTGCACCTTTATAAGAAAATCTGGGAAGAGTTCTCAACACTTTTCTGACCTATTCCTCATTACTCATAGTCTCTCCTAGTACAAAGGACTCATTTGTAATGTCTTTGATTTTTGAGTTGTAAGTAGCAATAGTCTCATCTTCCTGCACTGTCAAAGTCTCTCATCTGGCAGTAAATTGTTGAAGTCTTGACATTCTTAGTCTTTGAGTACCTTTTATAGTCAAGCTTCCAAAAATCTCCCATGCTTTTTGAAGAACCGCCAAGAGCTAATAAATTTGAAAACCTCATCATCAATAACAAAAATATGGCATAAGGGCTTTTTATTTCCAGAGACAAGCCGATGCCACTGTATTCAACCTCCCTCTTTACAACATCAACTCCTTCAGCGTTATTTTGAGTGGGAGATGTCCATCCAGTGACCACAACCTTCCAAGTTTTCGTGTCTAACACCTCTGCGAATGCAGCTATCTTAGCTTAGTAGGGACAATCTCACCCATCAAGTAAAGGACGCAGTGATTGAAATTTCTTCTTGAATCTTTCCATTAGTTCACCTAGATCTCACTCTATATATCATGTCTCAAGCCTCGATACCAATAGAAAAGTGTGAACGCTTCTCCAAAGACAATAGAAACTAATAATACAATGCCGATTTTGACAATATACAAAAATTACTCGAGACAATAAAGTAAGGAACACACAACGTGGTAACCTAGCTCGGTGCCAATGTAGCACCAAGCAACTGGGGGTAACATGCCCAATGGCGATTCCACCAAGACAACGAAGACAAGGTCTTACACAAATACTCTATATTCTACTTCGGCCCTACTCCACCAAATAAAGTTTTCAAGAATAGGCTCGCTTTATCTTCTACTCCTTCTATGTCAACACTTCAAAGGTTTGACTTGCAATAATCAAATCCAAAATAAACTCTCAAAGATTATTATAACTCAACGCCATAAGCAATCGTGACATTAGTTAGATGATTAGGAGAATTCTCCAACACAAACAAATTTGGCTAATCGAATCCCCGATAATAGCTCACACAAGAACACTCTCTCTCGAATAATATTTTGAGTTCTTTATATAGTTGTAGGACATGTTATACTGTCCAATACAAAGCATTTGATTTGCAATCAAAAAAAAATTTCTAAACACGAGTCCCAACCGACTCCATCACTTGCCACAAATACAATGACTTGATCTTCAAGGAATATCTTTTAATTGAAAAAAAGATCTTCATCAAATCACAAAGTTTCCTTAAACGCGCAACTACTCAAATCGAATTTTAATAAATTCGATGCATAATCTCCTCTTAATCATGATCAATCTTTATGAAATAATCTATCTTCAAGCAAGTGAAACACCTCGTACTCATACAGTTTTAACACTTTGATGAATGCATCATATCGAGTTGTTGTACTTCAATTAAACTTGATTCCCTTTTATTATGCCTGCTGCGACACCGTATCAATTCATTTACCAGTCATTAAACGTGATTACCGGAACTTAGTATTCACCTTTAGTAATTGTATATACTAGTGTGGGTTCATGATAATTTAAGGGTTATGAGGATTGCTAGATCTACTTATTAATCGTTATAATAATAGTAATTGGCCTAATTATTATTATTACAACTTACTATTACAGCCTAAGGCTCAAGCACACATACAGTGATATTCTTTAATTATATTTCATGCATGAAATTGAATGAGATTCTGTAAAATTGAGAGATGTATCTCTCAACATATATATTTGTCAAGTTTAATCAATTAAGCAATCAAATTGATTTAATAACTTGATGTTTGATACGATTTCGTTAGTATTTTTTAATTGACTTGTTAGTTAATTAAAATAGAACAACTCACTAGTGACTCATTATTTGATTAGAAGCACATAACGGATTTGATTGGGTTAACTACAAACCGATTTCTTAACGAAGTCGTTTAACGCTAAAATTAGCAACGGTATTAAAAGAAGTTGCATGCGGTTTTTCATTTCATGAAATCAAAACCTTGCCTCCTCCTCTTGAAAACCTTGAACCTCCCTCTCCATTAGGAAGAGATTTTTCTTTTCCATTTGTTCATCAAAACTCTAGTAAAGCTCTAAGTGAATCTCTATCTCCCTACGCATAAACCTGTAGTGACATCTTTTGGTGTCAATAAGTAATTGAGGGCTATTTGAGAAGTGGACACACTCGTGGCTTTGGCTCAAGTGGGAGATTTCATTCGCTCTCCGCCGCAATGTAAGAACTCTTGTATTCATATTGCATAATATGTGCGTTAGGATTAATATACGTCATTTCAGATCCTGATATATGAATTCATCGCTTTTATCACAATTAAAATTCATACTAGATTCTTACAAAGGGTCTTCAAAGCCTACCAAGTTTGATGTATTTTATCTAATTTGATTTGTGTAAGGATTTAGGATGTTAATTAATTAGATCGATTCACATAATCGATGAATATATAATATGAAAAATCAACTCATTTTTGTATGTATATCGTTACCCGAAATCATCATTTACTATTGATTTTGATGATTTGCTATTTGTTTAATTGTTTCATGAAATGAGAGGATTAAACCTGATTAATTTTCATTTTAATTTTAGGTAGAATCGCTTTTCGATTTTACGTAGGTTAGATATTTTTAAAAATTCCAAAATTAAATCTATATATTCACGAATTTTGAGGTTCATCTCAATTTTTTCGTGATGTTTTTGAATTTTATACCCAAACAAATTCGTTTAATTTATGCACTGCTTTTGATTTAATCGAAAAACTAGAAGTGTTTTTAGAAATTCCAATTGACGGTTCAATAATGATATAGTTGATTGCTCAAGTCAATCCTTAATTTTTGAATTTTTTAGATCCTCCAAATTGTTTTACAAAAGTTTCACTAATCAAAACTGAAATTAATTACCAATATATGTCGCTCTGACTTGCTTGGGAGCCGTACAGGCGCTGGCCTTGGCATGGATTTGGAGGTTTGCCACCCGGGGTAGCTCACCGGCCATACTCCAAAAAATCACCTCGGGCGCCATTTGGTAAATGAGGCCGGTCGATTTGCTGCCAGTTCGGCTGTCCGCTTTAGAAAACCCCAAAAGCATTTTATGTCATTATTTTGGTTTTAAAATTATTGGTAATTATTAATTTCGTTTTAAATGTTAAATCAAAAATTTTGTCATTAAGATAATTAATATATTCAATGGCATTAAATTTGGATTATATTTCCTTTCATGATTATTTTCATTAATTGGTAATTATCAAAAATTTGGAATACATATCTTGAATGGCTTAATGTTAGTTTTCAAGTTTTGGAAATGTAATATGCCCTAGGATCATATCGCATACCTCTCGAATACTTGTTTTATTTTCATGTTGCATATATGCTTGATTATGCTACGTTGCATGGTAAAAATAAAAGAAAATTAATAATAATCTCACCATTTTAAAATTTAAGCAAAAGCATCAAGCCAATTTAAAGTTGTGAAATCACGACTACCCAGTACGACGGTGTGTTACAGCTTTGCAATTTGATACAACGGATCATGTCGTTATCGTACTAACGCCATGGCTTCGATGGATCACCCAAGTAAATATTTTGTTTAATTGGTATGCTTAACTGTTTTTCGGAGATAAAAGTCGTAGCATCTTGAATAAGATAAAGCAATGACACAAAGAGTTATGTAGTTTTACATAATCAAGTTGATAACTCTACTATTATACTGATCTAAAGGTCAGTTTTGAATTTGGAGTATAATAGATCTTGATACTACAATATATATTTCGTGAGATTTAAAGTATTAGTATTACCTTTACAATGGTTTTCAGTGTTTAGCCCGAGGAAGTTTATCGATTTGGTTGTCTTTTATTTACTGCCTCAGAGATACGGCCCACTACTACTCCTAAGAACTCGCTCGGTCAAAGACTTGAAAGGCAAGCCAAATAACTCCTAATTTTGATTTAATGGTCTCGAACTTGAGAATCATTCTCAAGCAAAGAGAGAACCGAATACGTGTTTAACAATAAGGTTCCTCCGAACTGAATTTATGCTGCCTCCCATCGAGCGAGATCCAAAAGTACAAGTCTCGATGTCATGATGCTGGAAACCAATATTTAAACCTTTCGCTCCAAATTCACATGAAAAGGTGGCAGCAGATATGACATATACAGTGTAACTTCGAGAAATGGACCCGAAGGAAGCTAGAAAACGAGACACGGTTTATGCTCTCATGGAAAGTAAGTCAGAATGGATGTGCCGCAAGCCCCTCATCATTAAAATGATTGGGCTTGTCGATCGAGTCAATGCTCCTCGGCACCAAATAGTTTTCAACCGGTTGTAGACTCATCCCAAAACTTTCCATAAATTTCTACTTGTCATGAACTTCAATATGCATGTAAGTTTGAGTTATTCAAACTAACTATACAAGATGATCACTTAACGCCGGTATTTAACCTGTAAGACAACTTTAACTCCTTCTATTTCAGTGGTCCGGAAAACAAGAAGCAAATTCAAGAAGAAGAAGAAGTTTACTGCAGTTTGGTGGTTTGAGTAATCCCTAAAGCTGGATTGTGGGAAAGATTGTGGCGCATTTGACAAATGCTATTTACAACCTAGGTCATCGGAAGTCGGCACTGCATGAAGGTTCATGTAGATATGAAAGCATGGTCTCAACACCACTCAAATTTTATGTGCATAACATGTTATTGAAGTTTGTAGAACTTAATTACTGAGGTGCTGTACATCGTCAGGGTTCTCATATTTGTCATATGAACTCGTCAAGTAGAAGACTCGCTGTAGGGAAATGGACCACGCGGGGAACTACAGACTCAAGTCAATCGTCGCCTGACGGCCCTGTTTTGAATCACATTATACTGCACTTGTGAATATTGCTTTTGAAAAATATGGATTTTGACCAATAGGTCCCACGAATTTAGATTTGACTGCAGGCTTAGTCGCTTCTCCCAAAATGGTCTATTTAGACATTATCGAAAGTCGTATAACATAAACTTAGTAAGGAACAGCCTGACTCAAACCAGAGGCTATGGCATTGCGAACGAGAACCTAATCAACAGTCCTCTACTGGGTGGAATACTTGAGCTGTTTTTGATTATGTGAACACCATAGTGTACCCAGCCGGGCAAAATTTTCAAATGCCCTCACTGATTCAAATGGCATTGGGAAACACTGCAGCAGTAATTAGCTTCATTTGTCGATGATTATGTGAGCCTGATGAGACACAAACACGAGTCCTTTCGCCTCAGAGTCCCAAATGAAGTATACAAACCACTGAACAAGGTTGCGCAGCGAGAATATCACGAAACATTTCACCCAGTGTGAGTTATCATTGTCTCACTTCAAAGAGAATGCCATTAAACATGGGTCGGCGCAGCCCGGCAAAATGGAACCCTTCTCGATTCGACGGATCTGGCTGCGAGCCTATCTAAGTGCCACTCTTAGAAGTGCATATCCTCAGAATTAATCGGTAGACGGTATAGGCTTCATCATGCATCGAACCATGTCAAAGAAGGGTTCGATTTCTCCTTTTCGACGCCATTATGATGTATGCTCCGCTGGAGCGAAGCTGCGAAACAATACCACACTCTCTAAGATGAAAATTTAACTGTGACTCAAAATATTCTCCACTTCTATCGTAATCGAGAATCTTTATTGTCTGTTTCAATTGGTTTTAGCCATTTTGGAATACCTTGAATTTCTCAAAGGACTCGGTTTGTGTCTCATCGTATAATAGCCAAAACCGTATTCATCAGAGTCACCGCAAATGTAAATGGCAGTTATAAACTTCCTCTTGCAGATGTGTTCATTGGCCCACATACATCAGTATGTATGATCCCCAATAAATCACTTACCCTTTCATTTAAGCCAGTGAATGGCATTTTGGTCATTTTGCCCAAAACGCAAGACTCATACTTATCGTATGATTCATAATCGAAACCTTCAAGTATTCTGCACCTGAAAGTGGAGTTTCTTTATTTGGTTCTCGCATCGGACCTAGCTCGCAATGCCATGTATGTTTCGGGTTTAAGTTAGCAGCTTATTCCGCTTTTAAGTTTATGTTATATGACTCACATCATATCTAAAACGATATTCATTTTGAAGGGACGAGGTACCAAATACTACCCCATTCCTGCTGATCCTAAATTCATCGAGATCTATTGAAAATGAAAAACCATCATTATTCAAAAACAGAATAGAAATAATATTCCTGCAAATTGCAGGTACATAGTAAACCTAGAGATAAGTTCAAACAAGGCTCATGGGTAAATTTAAACTAATGGATCTCACTGCAGTATTTCCAAATCTTTCAAGGCTATTTCCCACACACGCAGATCCATTTCCCCTCTTTCGAAGTCTTCTACTACTTCGGGAAGTTCCTCGATATTACGACAACATGCAGAACCACAACCGTGTCTAGTTCCAATTTAAGTAGAATTAGAAGTTGTACAATTTCAATAACATACACACTTTTAGGCTTGGTGTTTATTAAACCATTTTTCCTATCTCGACTGAATTTCCTACAGCCGCTTTCCAAAGGACCTTCGAAGTTTGCACAAATGCATGTCATCTGCAGAGACACCCTTTCCCTTCTCAGTCTTGCAACGTTTACCGCTAGAGGCAACGACAGTAGAAGCGGAAGACCTCTTGTTCATATCCGTACCCACAAAGACGCTGAAATGGTTATTTGTTTATGAATCTCGGCGAGGCTCGACGACCCTGCACTGCTTATAACCTTTGATGTACTCTGTATATCGACTAAAGCAGATCTCATGGTAGATAAAAAACTCTAACTGGGGTTTATCTCAGATCCTCAAGAATCTGCAGACCGCTGGGATCCATCACCTCAAGAATCGAATCGCCAAGCTGCTCGGCAATCAACGGTAGAGCACGAAAAGTTTCTCAGATTTCATATTCTCGCACGTCCTCTTCCTCGATTCACTCAAGAGCTTCTGGATAGATGTCATATACGTGATACTCATCATACAGCCCGGGAACTCGGCTCCAGAATCCTATGTTACAAGACAATTTATGCCAGAGAGTCCTTCTTACGCAACTCATATTTCTTCTTCCAGCGCACACATCAGTCTCCCGTAAGGTCTTATAGGCATTTCTTTATACAAGACGATTCAATCCAAGGTAAACTTGAAGACAACCTTCAACCACGAGACCACGCCTCGTAATTTGGTACCATCATACGCAATGAGTTAACGTAGTTCATAAATTGTTTGGGGTAAGGCAATAATACCTATATTAATTCTTACAAGAATAAGCAACAAAATAACGTACTCGCAGAACTATCATGCTAAAAACACTTACAATAAATTGTGAAGTAAATACTAATACTCAAATCCTCAATTAAATATATTAGTATCAAGATTCATTATAATTAATTCAAACCTTTAAACATCAGATACATTTTCAATCCGGGCTTATAATAGTAGTTGTCAACCAATTATGTAAAACTACATAACTCTTTAGTCACTAGCATCTCATAAGATTACCCAACATTTGTATCTCCCAAGACCGTTACATACCAATTAAACCAGTAAATACTTGATCGATCATCCAAAGCCCACAACGCATGGAAATCACTTCAACACGATCCATCATTACATCAAATGCAACATTGTAACACCCGCCATCACGTGCGCCCAATTGATGCAATTGATGGTATAACTTTAAAATTGGCTCGATACTTTGCTTAAATTTTAATCGCGAGATTATTATTACTTTGTTTTCATTTACTCATTTATTACTAGCACATAATCAAGCAATACATGAATATGAAAAATAAAAAACAAGTAATGCACATTCAAGAGATATACGATATGGCCCCTAGAACCTATTACAAGCATTACCAAATACTAACATAAGTCTTACCTCAGATTCACTGATCCAACCGAACCACCAAGTACCACCACCGTGAAATGATCTCTTCAATATCACTTGTTACAATATTTATATACTAACCCATCTTAGACAAAGATGCCGTGTGGTAGAACAATAAATAAATAAATATAAAGAAAATACTACCTTTCATTCCAATCACCATTACAAAAATATAGACACTTTATTAAATCATATAAATGACCCATTAAATATTTTAATGGCATTGAAAATGCATGTTTGTAATTATCAAATTAATTAATCCATGTAATTACAATATATTAAAATTAATTAATATAAACTCAATTATCATATTACATGTCAATTAATAATTATTACCATAATTATTAACTATATTAAGGTTATAGAAAATATTTATCACAAATATATATTCTAAAATATTAAGTAGTGAACAAGTTACCATAATCATATATCACTTTAAATGACTTGCAAGATATAATATAAAGGAAATTAATTAATTGTCACTCACAATTAATTACAATCAATTAGGTGATTAAAATGACAAATAATCATCAATAAAAAACTTAAATATAATTAGTCCCATAATTTTAGGAAACCAAAATAAGGAATAAATTCGGAATTAGGGTTTTTAAACTAGGGCACATCGCCAGAGGGAGCTCGACGCATCGACTTCCACGACGGCCTAATCGCCACCAGCCGCCCCGCCGGTAGGTCGTCAGTCCGTCATCATTTTATACCAAATCGCCCAACTGACACCGGACGCGCCCATAGGGTCGCCGAAGTTGGTCGTCGATTTTATGGTAATATTTCCATATTTAACTCCGGTTTTTCGGGGATGACTTAGTTTGTTGTAAATCGTTTTTGAGGTTTTAAAATTTTTCAAAATTTATGAAATTAGAAATTCATCGCCAAACATCATAATTTGCTTGAACAAATCCCACCGGTCGTTCATAAAAATAAATTCTTCTCATATTTAATATTAATTAAATAGCTCCAGGAATTTTTTTAATTGTTTTGAGGCAATTTAGAAAAATCCAAAAATTATGAAATTTAATGAAAATCTCATGCACTATCTGAGTTCCAGAAAATTATTTTTAATTTGGCAAAAAATTTACACTCCCAAACACGTTTTTACAAAACTGCTTTGAAATAAACCAACAAATCGGCCCTTAATTTATGAAACAAAATCTATGTTAACAAAATATGATAATACATCATCATAAACTTGTAACATTACGTGTAAATCAATAATCAAGAACATGATGATTTATTCTCATCATATATTTATCACTCAAATATATGAACAAGAATTAACAAATAAAAAATTGATAAAACAAAACAAGATAAAAAATAATGTAAAGCAACTTTTTAATTCGGCTCATGATGCCACCGATGGAAAATACTACTGATATACGAAAGATAAATACAAATCCATAATTCCAAGGATCTTAAAGTGCTTACTACATTATTCAACAAAAACATATAATCATAATATACGAACAGAGTACTTATTAAATAAGCAATGAGTAAATTCCAATAAAACCACACGCCTAAATTCACAACATGAATTTGACTTCCTTCAGCCTTCTTGTCGCAATAACAATCGTATAATATCTCTAGTTGGTCCACACCGCAGGCGCTTGAGCCGTTAACCCATTTACGCTAAGAATTAACAAAAACTAAAAACCCCAAAATTTTGAGAATTGCCATGGCTACTTTAGGTTTTACTTAAAAGATTTTCTAAAAACTTAATTCATGAAAAACTCCTAAAGCTCGCTTATATAGTGCCAGGTTAAAAATGTTCTCGATAGTTAACCTGCTATATTAGTTGACTCGTTAACTTATTAGTTCAAGACACTAAATTTAGCCATATTTGTTTCGAATCCATTTAATTAGCTTAATTAAATAGTATCGAGTCAATATCAATAATCTTCTTCAGTTATTGATAAATACTAAAATTACTCTAACCAATTAAATAACTATTTAATTTATTCTATTTGTTCAATCGATATTCTACATAAAATGTAGAATTTGTAATTGAGAAATACATTTCACTCATACGCTTCTTTAATTTTATACATAAATATAACTCAATGTCATCAGACAGGTGTGACCTTCTATACTGAGACAGGTTGTATAATAATAATACACCGACCAATTACTATTATTATAACGATTAATGGAGTAAGCATCTAGCAATCGCCATAACCCCTTAAATTATTGCGAACTTTTACACTAGTAATAATATATACAATTACAAGCTTGAACACTAAGTTCCCGATAATCACATTTAACCTAACCGTAAAATGAATCGATACACAATTTTCGCAATTGACATAATAAATTAATCAATTCTCATTGATTTCCAACAAACACAAAGTTGGCTATCAGGAGATTTGCATTTCAGTATTGATTTTGAAGGGAAAGAAACTTCTTGTTCTCCTATATATCCCTAAAATTAAAGGACTGTAATACTATGAGTTCATAAAATTGACTTCATTTATGCAAAAGCTAACAACTTAATCACAACATTAACTTCATTTATGCAAAAGCTAACGACTTATCACAAAATTAACTTCATTTATACTAAAGCTAAACATCATTTATGCAAAAGCTAACAATTTATGACAAAATTAACTTCATTTATGCTAAAGCTAACAACTTTTCACAAACTTTAATTTCATTTATGCAAAAGCTAACAATTTTTCACAAAAAGAAAACTTAATTTGTGTACCGTGAAGAAGGTAAATGAACAAGAGTTGTCCACGATAATTTGTCATTATGGGAAAAAAAGTACTTTCACTCCTAAAAAAATATTTTTTTATGATGTGTATAGTGTTACCTGGTAATTGCCAATTTGATCTCAATAGTGGGTCGAGGTTGTCATTTTGTCATTGATAGTTTAAAAGTTACAGACTGGTTCCTGAAATTAGTACAAAATTACATCGTCCCCAAGTTTGACGGGGTCAGATATGTTAACGGTAATCGCATCGACTGCTCGCGATTTGTTTGTTGCAATTTAAGAGTTTCGCGCCTGGATCAATTTACAACTTCACAGAATTTCTAATCAATCAAACTTTTTTACTATCGGCGACCAAACGTCAACCTGTAATTCAATTAGGCGTACTTGCTTAACAATTGCCTCTACGTTAGTAGGTATTCTTTCTGCTTCGTGACTTAATTTACATTTGGCCCAATTTTCATTAAACAAAGATGATACTATCATCCTAATGGCTACATACATTCATGTCCTCGAACAATGGGAGCTAAATAAACCACACATACATAAAATAAACCATAAACATTTAAATCGAATTCAACAAAATCATAAACAAATCAAACATTCAACAAAGTTTTGTTTCCTCATCCGCTACAATAAAACAATCCATAAACATTAAACTAACCAAAGTTCATCCATCTATAAAATAAAATAAACTAAAGTTCATCCAATAAAATAAAATAAAAAAGAAAGAACATTATTCTACTTCTTCATCTATCATATCTGATATTATCATATAATGGTTAGTTACCTCGATGGGACAAAAACTAACGTTTCCTAAGCACAAAGATGCCGAATCCAACTTAAATGTCGTCTACCAGACGCTCTGGTTTATTAAGGCACGTCCGCCACGCTAATCCAACCACTAACGATCCACAGCCAACGCGCTCTAACATCCACCGAACATGTACGAACTCGTCGATCAAATCCTTTCTATTAAACTTCAAAATTAAAGTTAGTAAGTGGATCAACTTGGGCCGACGGGACCCAACGAACATGGTCTAATCCGAAACCGACTAACGGGCGAACGAACGAACGGCCCACCGAATCCCAACCCACTCGCCACGTCTACTCGTACATTTGAATCTTGTTCTGACCTCTGCTGTGTGCAAGTAACATGAATCAAGCTGGCTGGAAGTGACAAAGCCTACATAGTTGGACCACTTAAATCCTTATTTGGGTAGTGATTCTTAGTTTTGAAACTCATCAATTATGATAAAAACCAATCTTCAAAATAAGTATCACAAATGTAGATAAAATTAAATTTACACGATACTTCATAAACATAAATAATTTGGGGATCCTTAGACACCTTCAATTAACTAAGTTCTATTGATTAATTTCGTACAAAAGCAAGTTACTGACTTACTGTGTTATTTCTATCTCCTCCCTCCATTGTAGTCTATAAAAGAGTGGAAATACATATTTGTTTTCATTTTTCAATCATTGTAGGTAGTTAACTTGTGAATTTATAAGAACAGATGGTGATACTTCAATTTTTCTAGCTGGTTAACTTGTGAATAAGAACATATAGGATAGTGATACCTCACTTGCTACTTGTAAAAACCAAATCCAGCTATCAAATATTTCAAAACGGCAACTTAATTAAAATAATACATAGTGACTTAAAACGTACATGCCAGACGTAAAGATATTTATACTTTTAAATATTTTGAACCGAGTTAATAATGCAAGTAATTAACTATTTATAAAAATTTATAAATTATACCAATAAATACTATAAATTTCATAATCATAAGTAAGAAAAGACTTCAATTCACTAATGCCCTACAACAAGAAAATTGTCCACATTTGAATTCTCTTTATTTTGGTTGACTTTATTTTCGAACTCAAGTATTCTTAAATATTATATACAATATTTATGAAACTATATGAAATGCTGGTATTAATAATGCACTTCATTATTAACATATACAATTTTGGTTCAACCAATGTGTTAAGTAAGCTGATTACATACAGTGTTTGTCAATTTTGTTTGGTTGAAAGCGCTTAATTAAGCAACATACTATGCTCGATTAAGTGGTTACAGACCAAAGTGAATAATTAAAGAGAAACTAGGCAATCCTCGAAAAGTTAGGAATTAGTAATCCTTTTTAGAAATTGAATGGGAATGGAACCTTTCTCCAAATTCTTAACGTTCTTGGAAGAAAGAGTGATCCTGATCTTATGGATCTGCTCCTGAGGCTCCTCGAGACCTACCAAATTGACGGTATGTTGAGACTTTATTAATATTATTTAAAGGCCGCCTTTATAAAATATGTCAGATATTATTTTGTAAAATATATAAAATATGATAATTATTTCAACCATATTAAAGATTATAGTGTCAACTCAACAAGGCCTAAAAAATTGATAGCCTTAAAACATTGAAAACAAAGTCATCAATCTTTTGGTCATGAAGTTAGTATATACGAGAAGTACATGCTAAATAAATTATTATCCAAATCTTCCCAGATGAGTTTGTATATGTAGGTTTTGTGCCTAGTATTCAGTTTAAAGCAGACTACTTTAACTATAATTGTTTTATGCTCTGTCTATAGCTCCAGGATGATTATATAATATTATATGTAACACAATAAAGCTTTTGAAATATTAAGAAACAAGAAAAGGAAAGTTAAAGAAAGTCTGCGTATATTATTATATTCCTAAGTAGAGTGTTGTCTTGTTGACAATGGTCTTTCAATGGTATTGTCTGTACTATTTTTATATAAATATATGGTTGTGACTTGGTCTTATTGATTTATATAGATTGTCTAGTTTTAGTAGAAGTTTGTCCTCTAGCCTCCGTGTTTTGTGCAAGCATCTTAAAATCTAACATGTTTTTTTTCAGAATCCAAGTAAAGAATTATTCACCTGTTACTATATATATATTAATGAAATAATTTTTATTTTTGGTTGTTTAAAATAATGTGCTCATTCACTTTCCTAATTTCTTAAAGATTTGACCTCATATTTCTAACATATTTTATTACGTGAATCCTTTATATCTTCTATTAAAAATTACTATTATGAAAGGGTAGATTTAAATATGATTTATATTATAATTCATTTTGTTCATAATTATGCATTATTTATAATTTTTAATAATATAATTTTAATAATATTTAAAATTTTTGTTACCATACTACTTTTTATTTTTAAGGTTTAATAAAAGAATGCAACATTATGTAATTTTATTTATTGTTAGAAAATATTATTTTTCTATTTTAATAAAAAAATACACCTCATGTTATTTTATTTATTGTTAGAAAACATCATTTCTCAATTGACAAGAAGATAAATTATTCATGGTTCTAATGGTTCAATTTTATTTTTATGTATTCATTTTACTATGTTTAATTGGTGATCGATCTAATAATATTTGCAAAAATTAAATAATATCAAGAATTTTTAATAAATTATTTCACTTTTACCATGCAAAACAACCCAAGGCGCCACACATTATGTCCTTTCGAATGTGAAATAATCCAAATGAATCATATCAAAATCAACTTTCAATAAAGACATTATATATCTTTTAAAATTATATCTGCTAATAATTTTTAATAAAAAGTTTAAACCTCAATAATATATATGTGATTAATATTATTTGATATGAAAATTAAAATTTTGACATAAATAACAACTTTAATATAAAATCTATTATTAAGAAGCTATTCAAATAGAAAATAAAATTAATTATATTATCGAATGCTCATCAATAAAGTGATTATATATCATAATATACATATATTCATGCATGTTTCTACAATTCATATATCGATGAATTATATTTTATATAGAGTGAAAACTAAATATATATTTATTAAGTGTCAATATACTCTTATTTAGTTTACTAATTACTGCTAGTCAATATTAAATAAAATAAGACGAATTTTTTTTAATTTATTTTCATATATAAAAAAGATTTCTTTTTTATTTTTTGCATCGATACATATTTGTATTTAAAGAGTAGATTATTAATATGATTGAATTCAACTCTAATTAATCATCAGATTCCATAGCTTTATGAGAAAAAGATATTAGATAAAAGATATTTTTATTAAAGATAAAACTAACACGTTATATATATTATAATAAAAATTAAATTTCAAAATAAAACATTCAAACCTATTATCTATCTACAAATTAAATGATTGTCATTCTGATTTAAGCGCTCCAAATTGACAACTTTACTCATTCATCGATAAACATAATTTTCCAGATTTGATAAAATTCTATCAATATTAAAGTACATTGAAAAATATTTATTATTTTGATAATTTTTCATCAAATAGTATACAATGTAATAAAAAATTTAATTTATCATTTAATTTGTGAAAATTCAAATTTAAACCTTGACAATCTGTTGGGGACCAGTGAGTATTAGATATGTAACTTGATGCTTTTTAATTTCAATTGTTGTAATGTAATACAAAAATATTACATATCAATTTAGATATATATTCTTTACTGTAATTTTTGATTAAAAATTACTTTTCAATTTATTATTGAATAATTATCATACAAATTTTTAATATGAATAGACTACCATTGCATTTCAAAATAAAAATTCTATTTATTGTTATGATAAACTAAAAATCAAAAAGATATATTATATCAAACACTTTATCTTTTTTGCAAATATGCTGAATATTTTTATATAATTAATTTAAGATAATGATAATTAAGATATATAGTAATTAGATATGAAAGCAGAAACTTGCACATATTATAAAGAGAAATAGTATAACCTCCACCATGCTTAATTGTTATAGAATTTTGTGCAAAATTTGTGACTTATTAATTATTGAATTGTTATAGAGTCCTTTTTAAAATTTTAGAAACATATTTTTCACCACTAGAAAATATAATAAGGATAATATAAATTAATAAGTGAAAAGAGAAAAACACAACTTACACTTTTGCAGCTAGATAAAAAACCGTAAATTTTTAAAGAAAAAAGTGATATCTATAAAGAACAAGAAAGGGGAAAATAGAGGCAGAAACAACTATAATAATATAATTAGTGACGAATCTTAAAAGAGATTAAGAGGAACAACGGTCTCCCTTTAATGTTTATGTCATTCAAATCTAAATAATTTTACACATTGCAATTGACTCCTCTTCAATAATGAAAAAAATTCATTCAAATAAATTTAATGTTTATGATCTCCTTATTTTTAGTTCAAGCTAAGCTCCGCCACTTAATAGAGTGATGCATCTTCCATATATATATGTAGGACCCCTGATAACGTAGAGTTTGGGGACACAAACGTCCAAACCTATTGAATAACTAAGAATTTAATTAAGTGAAAGAGTACAAAATCTTCATGCAAAAATTATGACACCTTGCAATCTCTCCTTTGATTGCTTACACCTCTACTCCTCTAGTATGGTAAGCTTCGGAAGCTAAATAATTATATAATTTGCTCTAGGTGCATGTCAGGACTGTTCTTTAATTTATTAATTCAATTTTGAACCATCACCAAAAATTAAAAAACATATTTTTGGATCTCCATGTTAGATGATGTAAATTAAAATCAATATACTATAATAACATGTCCTAATACTTTTAAATTAGCTCATGTCTAAATGAAAAATACGTGTTACGTTATACGTAACATAGACTATGTTTTCGAATTGACCCAAAATGAAGTGCAAAAACTATCTATTATTTCACCATAAATAAGAAGCAAAAAATAGTCTATATAATAAGTTTTTTATTTATTTACTCCATTATATTCAAGAATGAAAAAATATAATATCCATGACTCCATAAAAAATGGATAAAAGAATAATCAAGACATTTCTATTTGAATTGACTAGGAATGTTAATATAGTCGTAATAATTCCAATATTTTCATAGTAGAATATTTTATGTTGGACAATTATTTATGTTCTTTTATTTATATTGCAAGGTGTCAAATCTGAATCTTGTAATTATGAGTGATATATGTGATCAGACTAAAATAATGACAGACTTTTCTCTCACCTAGTTATTACTTCTTTCACCTCATTTTTGTTATTTGATTATGACTATTACTTTTATCCTCATTTAGCAACTTGATTTTACTATAATAATAATCTGTAATGATCAAGTTATTGCTTTAAGAAAGAAATAAATTTGAGTGAATAAACTATTATTTCTATACCAAGTACTAGTATCATATTCACATTCACTACTCCAATACAATGTCTATATATACATGAATTCTTTGTGGTCATTTTCATTCCCTTACTAATAGTATTTCTACATGCAATTCAAGCAGTGGCACATTTGACCAAATGAGAGTGCTTTTAATGCTATTTCTTGTTGCTTCACTCTTCCAAAGTTCATCACAAGGCAAACTCAAAGTTGGCTTCTATGATAAAATTTGCCCTGATGCTGAGAATATTGTTAGCCGTGTTGTTCGTGAAGAATTTGAATCCGATCGAAACCTGGCTGCAGTCTTGCTCAGACTTCATTTCCATGATTGCTTTGTTGAGGTAATAAAAAATACATATCTAATAGTGTTACCTATAAAATATAACATACTATCTATATATATGTTGTTAAGAAGACAAACGGGCTCAAAAACATGATTTTTAAACAATCATTGGTTATTTTTTACTCTTGAGTCGATTCAAAAACAACCTCTAAATTAAATTATGATAACTGTAATGTCGCATACTATCCAACTCCCGTCTCTTCAGAGATTGGGACATATTAGTATTAATATTAATGTATTGATTATTTGTACATTTTGAAAATTGTTTAATTTTTTATTGCATGCAGGGGTGTGATGGATCAATACTAATTGATGGAGAAAATGCTGAAAGAGATGCATTTGGGCATCAAGGAGTAGGGGGGTTTGATGTAATTGAGAAAGCTAAGGCAGAGTTGGAAGGAAGTTGTCCTACTACTGTTTCTTGTGCTGATATAGTTGCCATGGCTGCTAGAGATGCTGTTTTCTTGGTAAGCATATTAAAACAAGAAATTGAATCTTGAAAATATTTTTTTCTATTTATAAATTTGACTTGATTTTTTACTTATTTAATTACTTTTTTGTGGGGGTAAAAAGGCAAATGGACCATTTTACAGAGTAGAAACAGGGAGGAGAGATGGAGAGGTATCAAATGTGAGTTTAGCTGATCAGATGCCAGATGTTGGTGATTCTATTCAGAAATTGAAAGAGTTGTTTTTCAAGAAAGGCCTTTCAGAGAAGGACTTGGTGGTGCTCAGTGGTAAATAATGCTACTATTAAGTCATCAATTCCAGTAAATTATAGAAATGAAATTGAAATACCATTGTTGATTCTTCACACACACAGTGACACAGAAAGATAACCACTTGTAAGGGTGAGTTTGTGACCGCAAGAAATTGCGCTCGATTCCCCTACCAAATTTTTTTTATCAAGATTGTCACATAGAACATGCCTAGTGTAATTTTCGAGATATATCAAGTGTGCACTCGACGAGTAGCGGGTTACAGTTCCGCTACAAAAAAACATAGATACCCACTTAGTTAGCTTCTTACTGTTTGCAACATGAAAATTATGTGAGCTTTCTAACCTTTTAGCATTTAGGGAAGATGACAAATTGAATTGCTTGTGGCATACCTGAACAACAAAAGTGTGATCTTTCTAATTTTTCTAATTGTGTTATACTCCTTCAATCCCGATTTAGGTGTTTGATTATATTTTATTTTCCAGAAATAGTCAACTTACTTTTCAAATTAACAATTTATTTACTTTGACTTTGTGTTTATATAAAAAGTTTCATAAAATTAAGTATTATATTATACACACTTGTATGTTAAAATATTACACGACAATAACTAATTATTTGAACAAGATAGACTATATTGGTGTCTAACTTCAATGTTAAGAAAATTTAATTGTTTAGTTAAACCTTCAAGTTAAATAGGGATGAAACTTGTATATACCTTTTGTGAGTGTGCTTTTTAGTGCATGGTTCATGTGATGAATCATAATCAACATAGAAAAAGATTAATGACTCTTTCGAGGATAATAAAATTACTTGATTAAACAAAAAAAATAGAATACATTGAAATCTTTACAACTGATTTTTTTGTTTCAACAAGTAATGGTTACATCATGGCATCATCTAAAGAAGCCTCAAATGTAGGTACTTTTTTATGTTCCCCTCCTTTATACTTTAGTGTTATTAACAAAAAGAAAGATATTTGGGGTCTTCTTGGTGAAGTGGATGGAGGGGCGAGAGAGGAAAACATAAAGAATGGGAAAATATGAAATGTAATTAGCTGATAGTGTATTACATTCAGTTTTAAAAAGGAATTTTTTTTTTATATTTTGCATTCCTCTTATTTTTATAGAACAATCATAAAAAAGGTTTACCTGGGCTTTACTTAGTCTCAATGACTTTATTATGTCATATGACCTATTTATCATGCCCTTTAATTCGTTTGTTGGTACATTATGTTTCACACTTGAGAACTCAACCCAGAAACGAAATGGTAGTCAAGAACGCCAAGCACTTGGGCCTCTTCCACATGGCAAGAACAGGTCATGCAAGCTGCTAATTCTCAGATTGACACAAGTTTGCCCCCATTAAATATTCTATTTATCTCTCCGAATCCCAAAGCATCTGAATTTGGTGTAATTAGTAAGACTGATTTACACTTTTATTTATCATGCCCTTTAATTCGTTTGTTGGTACATTATGGTTTGTGAAGATTATTATAACTTCGATTTAATCATACTATGCATAGTTTACAATCACGCGTAACAACTAACAAGTGGTATGTGATTATATTCAAAATACACTTTGTTTGGGTGCTGAAGTATCATTTACTAAGATATTGTACTGTGATTATATTCAAAATAGTGAGTGTTCAAATTTTGATAATATCTGCGTATGACTTTAATATACATCATCATTCAGTAATATAATAGGCTAACAGTATGCCTTCATGACACAAAGGCTCTACAATTTCATCCCTGGTGGAGGTTCTGATCCCTCTATAAACCAGCAATTGTTAACTGAAAGAAAGAAGAAAGATTTGACAACCAATCTCAGTAGAACATAGATCATGCATAATCAGATGTCCAATGAGGACGAGGCTACAAAGAGGGTGGTAGATTCCTATTTTGATATTCTCAGCCCCTTGACTGGTTCTTCATTTGAGGCAGATTTTGCTAGTTCAATGGTGAAAATGGGTAAAATTGGTGTCAAGACTGGATCCCAAGGGACAATAAGGCGTGTCTGTGGAGCTTTTAATTGATTTATTTTATTGTATTTTAGTATATGTTGTATGATAGAAACTGCACCAATAATACCAAACTATGATGATGTGGAGTGTACAACAATAGGTTATGCCTTTTGTGAATGTATATGTTTTTAGCAGTTATTGTGTAATGGAAGACTGCGGAAGGATGTTTCAGTTAGTGGAAAAATATAATTTAGAGCTAGCTGATAGCAGATCAATACATACACCATACATTATTGAAGCAAGAAACTAAAACTAACATTCACAAACCCTATAGAGACGAGTGGCAAGGTGAAAAGCTCCAAAACCAGAGTTCAAATTTCAACATTATGTTTTTCCTACTATCTTTCTGCAGTTATAGTGTAACAAAGAACAGGTTCTCACTGACAATGAGAGTACAGTCCATGCTGTTGTTAGTTGCTCATGAATCTGTCTGAATTTCTCTTTCAGTTTTTGAATCTGTGGGATATGGGAAAATATAAGGAAACTAAAGCAAACAAATGAAAGAAAAGTAATATCATTAGATAGGAGAACATTACTCGTTTGAGTTCAATCTCTACTCTCTCAAGACTTTGTGTTGAGATACAAAACACATCCAGGTCGTCTTCAAAAGCAGATTCTAGGTCCTCCCAAGAAGTAAACTTAATGGCTGAGAAGGAAAAGCAATTGAACTGCAACAAATTCAGAATTAATGAGAATATTAGATGTGCAAAGCCAATGTATTTATGCTGAAACCGACACCTTCAGACACATTGCTTATTCGACAAAGAACCTTGAGAAGCACAAAGCACAAAAGCAATAGAAGACCAATCACGAGCACCTCACTATCACAAATTTATGCCCTCCTTAATTTGTTTATCGCAATAGACTTTGCACACATTATAGAAAACCTGATACCTGAATTTTGTCCCAAGAGGCTTTGAGGATTTCCATATTATGATATGGTGAAGGACAACTTCTGCTTATTAAAAAGGAAGTAGGCTGCGTATACCTTTAGTTCAGCAGATGCCAGAAAATATTCCCTGATGCCATGAAATATTTGTTGAACCAATGCGTAAACAATCCTTTCAGAAGAAGGCGCAAGCCTCCTGTTCCATAGTGTGCTATCCAATAAGTCAGCCAACCGTGTCTCTGTTGTCTGGGTACTCCCAACTGAATCATTCCCTGAAGCCAAATGGCTGAGCTTTACATCCGATCTTGACTTACTGTCCTGCTTGTCGTTAGACAAGGACATATATGATAACTCTTGAGAAATGCCAACAGAAACTGAATTACCACCAACAGCAGACTGTTCAGATCCACCGAATGAATCTAAGAATTTGATTTAGTCCAGTACCTATTCTGTAATTTCAAATTGGAAGCAGGAAAGTCAGGTAACTAGTACAAAAGCACTATTTGTAGTGTAAAGACCTCACTTAAATAAATATTACCAAATTCTAAAAATAGTGTTGAAATGCCCACCGGGGTTGCTTGGAAAAGAAATTAATTCGCAAACATTCTAAAGACAACTCTCAAACCTTATTGTGGAGAGACCATGTCACATAGCGGGTGGTGCTTTCCAGATCCTCCATACATCTAAAACATTATAGCTCATTGAAATTTTCTATGAATTCAAGGAACGATATAACTCAAAATCATTAACTGAAAAGGAATCAGCAAGGGATAACCAAAGTCATTTCCCCAGATAACTAACAGAAACTGCCCAGCAAAAACTAATTTAAAGGAAAGCAATTAACTTGTCAAGGCAAGATCTCTTTGTGGATTCAGCAAAATTGTTAGAACATGCCTGTGACACATTTAGAAACAATTCTGGTGGCCACTCAAATATTCACCCTCTTTTCTGTTGTGAACAGGTTTTATAAACAGAAGGATAAACAGAACTGACAACATTGCCTAGCTCAATCATAGAACTTCTATCAGTGTAAGATTTACAATTCTGAAAGAAGTATATTCACCCTCTTTCTGAAGAAGATAAACAGATATGGGAAGTAATCTTTTAAGAATATGCAAGAGCCTGCCTCCCAACTGGTGCAGAAAAGGTATCTCAATTAAGCAACATAAAGATAATAATGAATGAGAACTCCTGGCTCCACTGCATGTATTGTGCTATTACTAACATCGAGCACAAGTGTTTAATGCAATATGTCACTACACAAGAAGGAGCAGGCACTTGTAGTTAAATAAGCCTGTCCCTGGTGCAGAAAGGTTCTAGAAGTATCAGGCCTTTGCAATGCTAATTACAATATGTCCTAATAGTTAGAAGTATATAAAAGTTAGAAAAAATAGATCCAGTTCACCATAAGAAATGGATTACCTTAGAATAGTTTGTGCCATCGTGAATATCTTCAACTCCACATGCATTCACAATTTCTTCACGTGTGATTGGCGGGCATTTAAGCCCTCCAACTACAAAGCGGAATTCAGCCATTGCACGATGATACTGAGCTCCACCATATAGACGCATACTAGCATTAGGTATCAAACAAAACATGAAAAATTAGGGAAACAAAAATGATAAAATTATATAAAATAAAATTAGGATTTAGAAAGTTTAAGGAAAAGAACGTCTTGTATGGAGAACTTTGAGTTTTATAAAACAAAATAAAGCCGTAATGATAAACTACGCTAAACCTGTTTGTGATGTGCTATTGTGCACTTTTGCTACTATGCTAGGATCATGCTTAGCTTTCATTTTTATTGTTGGCCATCATAATGCTGAATGCAGCAGTAGATTTATTCATTTTGTTGGATTAAGATCAACACCAATCTTGTGCTTTTGAATACAAGGGTTGACCAAATGCCAATTTTATATGATGTTTTCCCTATCCCTCAACTATTACAGTTAGTAAAAACTGGGTTTGGCCATCTGATGAAAAACTTCGGCATAGAAATAATATGCTCAGCATAGAAATAATATGCATATGAAGTTTCCAGTAATTCACGAAACATATTTTCCACCTCCCATCCCCTTCCCAGTTTTGCCGTCAGTTTGGCATTTGCTTACTTTAACATTTTAAATTTTCCCTTTTGCGACTCAAAGCTTAAATCTTGTCTTGACTTTGATCATGGTAAATTATAAGCCAACCTGGTTGTTCACGTTTTGTGGAAACAATTGTCACTCCTCAGGAACAAGACGCAGAATTTATTAACGCCTTCAAATTTGTGCTACTTAAAGAGCCTAATATTCATTGTATATCACAATCAGAGTTGAAGCATTCAGGCATTTACTTCAAATTGAGTTTCTTAGAAGGATGTAATGACAAAATCTCCCGTAGCTAACTAATAGGTACCATATAAATGTGGCTGATACCTGTTCAAGGTAGCTATTGTTCATCCTGAAGGTATGCTTTGTCCAAAACAACCAACCACTAAAGAACAAATAACGAATTTCAAACTAAAAATTGTGCCACATTAGACATCCGAAACTTACAGGTATCAACTTATGAGGGAACTGGATACCGTCTGTTCCGATGAAGGCTCCTCCATTAACCCTCTCATCATGTAATGTTTCACCTGAAACCCATGACAGATAAATTGATGAAAATAAATTGATCTATAGATATTCTAGTATAAAATGAATTTATGTGAGCTACTATCAAGGTTTAGATTGAGAATTCTATCTGATTAAAGATGAAGAGTAAATCTCAATTTCGATACTAATTCAAACCATGAAACTGGACATATCAAAGGGCATGGGTAACCCTTTAACTCATTCATAAAAGCAACTTTAGCCTTCAGCTTTGATCTGAGCCAAAATGATCATTCACTCTTACAATATTGACTTTCTCTAACACTTTTAGATATTACTGTAGACTGTAGTTTTATCATTTTCTCCATTACCCTTTCATCCCTCACTACTACACCTTGACCATGAGCAGCCTTTGATTTAAAGCATTGTTCTGACCTGCAGGATCACTTCATCAAGTTTCTTCCATCATTTTCAACCCATCTGAACGAATTTATTCAATTCCTAGGATTTGGAAATTTCAACTACTTTCGGAGTCTAGTACCTAAGAGGTTTAAGGTAAGGCATGCGATCAATTTCTGGAATATTGAATATGCTCAGGAAATTGTACAAAAAAACTCAATCGCTATATATATATTTGTCTTACTTATCCAGTAGTTTGGTCTGAAAGTACAGAAAACTTTGCAATGTTATATCTTCCATTAGACCACCACAAGCCCAACGAATCCTTGTTCAAACCCATACACCTATAATACCCCAAACACCTAAAGCTAGCCTGGCCAAATCAATGTGACACTTCATTCATTAAGTTGTCACAGCCACTAACCAGGTGACATGTAATACTTGAGCTTGGTGGAAGGGGCAGAGTGCAGCAGCCATGGAGGACCAAACAGTATACATGTACTGATTGCTAATATGTGAGTAGATCAAGAGCTGACATTACTTTCTACAATGCGAGCAATAAAAAATTGACTGCATGAAATTATATGAGTAAGAACGAAATTAATTGAAGGAAATATACTGTAAACTTCTAAAAAAGGATTTGACATGACATATGCAACATATGAGAGCTAACAATAATGTTTTTTTCACATTAAATGAAGAAATAACATAATACAATAGCAGGGATAATCTTAAGCATAGACAGGATATTGATAAGTATTGTTGAGTACCAAATTTATCAGGTGGAGCAACAACTGTCCCTTTCAACAGCAAGGATAACTGTGTAAAAGTAAATCGCCAGTTAAATACTTGTAATATGTTAATCTAGAAAATAAAGAACTAAAACAAATATACTTGAGATGGAAGTGAAAGACTAAAGAAAAATAAGAAAAATGTCTTCAGCATTGATGTTTTAAGTTGAATTACTTAAAAACGGAGATCAGAGATTTCCTGCTGGCAAACGTTCAACAAAATTATTGAAAAAGAGAAGGAATGAAAAAGGTTAGGACTCGGATGGACAATTCACACATTCTCATAGGTCACTGTTAAACTATTCCAGCACAAAATCAAACCTTGGTGAGGAACAGGTCATGAAATGCTCTTCCTTTCTCCTTCAATTTAGTCTCATCTACGTTGCTGGAGATATAGAATGTGAAAGTGTTAAATCAATGTATCCACGTATTATGAAAATGCATGTTTGAAATGGACAATGAGATACCGAGTTTTTTAAGTATTCTGAACTCTTAATTTGCATGGTTGTTAAATCAAGAAGCTAAATAACGAACACTACAAACCTGAGTTCCTGATTTATTTCTTTTAACTTCCTTGTACTACCACGGTGCTCTTTCTCAAGAAGTGGAATAATCATAGGCACACTCTCCAGATATCTACACATGTCGCATTTTAGCAACAGGGACCACAGGGCTGTGAAAATATCTTTCCATGATGCTCAAATGATATAGTAGAACGTCAAACCTTCTCTGAAGCAATTCTTCCAGGAACATCCTGAGGCTGCTCACACCCAATCTGCTCCTTTCAAGTTTTGAAAGTGCTCTTCCCAGCTTCTCCTCTAAAGCAGAAATATCTTCCATCTCCCTTAATGATATAGCCTGCCAATTCGATGAACACATATTTATCACTCTATTACTGCTTCTCACAAAAAAGAAGAGATGCATACATTAAGTAAAATTATAAGCATAATCAGCACAGTTCAACTCTTTCCTTCATTCCACATTGGTATAGGTAATTCTGGGGATTGACATCACTTTTGTATAGAATAAATTCCTAAAGTTTACTCTCTATTTTACTTTTATCGTTTTAGGAACTCATATTTTACTTAATTCAAAATCCATATTTCCTCTTATACGATTTCAGACATTTAAATATTAAAAGTAGGGGAGAGAATGAAGGAAATGTCAAATGAGATAAGTTTTAAGGATAAAGTAGGCAATATACTAGTAAACAATCGAATGCAGAGACCATTTTGGGTCATTGAATAGATGTTAACATAATAACATCGAATCAATTTTTTCCTTATAATTATAATGTAGAAAGTACCAGGACACTTAAGTATTGAAAGAACTGTGACCTGTTTGAATTCATCATTTGATCGATAGACTGATTCAGGCCCAGATCCAACTCTTCCTGATGGGACAGATGTGAAAAAAGGAGAATCGCCTAACATAAATCCATCAAGTGTGGATGCTGGTGGCGATAGAAAAACTTCCACATCCGAAATTCTTGCAAACTGTGGTATCTTTGTATCAAGCTTTGTTGAGACAACTACAGTCCTCGAAAGTTCAGGATCGATCTATAAATTGAACAGGACAATCGACTAAGTTTAATCTAGATTCTAGAATAATCATTTTGGACACATGGACACATATGTCTAGCAAAAATTTATATACTACTTCCTCGGTCCAAAATCTTAGTCCATATACTGAAATGGGACATACTAGTAGAACAATCTTAAATTGGTTGTCTGCTAAGTGAGACATGCTTACTATACCTTAACTACAAATTTCAATGTCTCTTTATATTATTGTACAGGGTCATGTACATTTATAAAAACTATTGTAGGACTTCGACAAAATGTAATGTAGATTAAGAAAGGGAGTATATATAATTCAAAGAGCCATACTTGCATTACTACCCTCCTTGTACTTGCATTGCTCCAATCACTGCAATCTTCAAGGCACAATATGATAAATTCCTTGTGCTGCATTTTAGCTCGCACGAGGGTTTCAACAGCACGAGCTTGAGCCTGCATTGTAGAGGGCATCACCATAACCACTGCCAAATTCTAAGGTACAGTAAATATAAATAAGAAAGAGATAAACCTGTAGAGCCCGATTTTTTCGGCTTGGGGCAGGGGCAATTAGTCCAGGAGTATCTATAATTGTGAGGTTCGGGCAATGTTTATATTCGATTTTGATGATTATTTCTTTGGAAGAGAATTGGCAAATGTCCCTCTCAAGCCTCATGTTTTCAGCTTCAATGTACTCCTAAATTTGTACAGAAAGATGATCATATTATTCAGAAAATTCAGTGCTAAACGTGCATAATAAACCTTGTTGTTTCCATGATAGAACATCAAAGAATTCACCTGACATTGTCCAATAAAATCTTCAGATTGACTTATTAGTTATTAATCTACTGAAAGTGAAAATTGACTCGACATATACTTGAATTAGGAAGACACAATATTGATATAGCATCACATCACCAAGCAACAGAATGCCGGTTAGGAAACAGTTACTTCTTCACTAACTTTCCTTGAATTCACATCCTTTCCAAGTTTGAGAAATGCTCAATGTAGTTATATCCCTACTAAGAGTTTTAAATTTCGAACTTGAATATTTTTCGCCAGAACAAAAAAATATTCAAGTGGGCTAAGGGGAGTCGCATAGTACGCAGGTTTACCCGTGTGATAACAGGGGGCTGTTTCCGGATTAACCCAAGAGTAAAATGCAAAGACTACAATAGATAACAAGCGTTATTAGTATAATGAACATTTTTTATATATTCCATATAGCAACCTGAATCTGCGGAAGTGACAATTTTAATAGTATCTATGAAATATCTATATAATATCGATGTAGAAGCTAATATATACTCCGTAATTAATATCTAACTGATATCTAACAAGTATATATATAGTATCTAACTTGCTTGGGTATTCTTAGTTTGAAGGATTTGTTGGGTGGTATTTTTTGCAAAGTTTATTCATATGCGTATAAACTCAAACTTATACAGAAATGAGTCAAAATCTTGGCATTTTCACAAATAAAGTTTAAAAAAATGTCACAATTGTAAGCATAAAACATCAACACGCCCCATTGTCTTTGACGAGGCTCCCGCCTAAATGAGGTAAGGCCGTAAAGGGGTTGGGTACTAATTATAGATACATTACCTGAATTTGGTGAAGAGATAGTTGTTGAGAAATACAAGGGTCAGCCTCAGACAAGAGGTGACAAAGAGGAGTATCACAATGAGGATTAAACTTCATGTGGAGAGTAATGGGTCTTCTAGTTTTGGTGCCACCACCAACATGGTTGAATTGGAAGCCCATCAAGGCCTCAACCAATGCACTCTTGCCATCTGTCTGGTGCCCCACTACTAGAACTGCTGGGGCGTCGAATGGTGTCGAGAATTCTTGGGCTAAACTGTGGAGCTCATTGTAGGCTTCGTAGAGATGCCATTCATCTTCAAGCTTCCTATTAGAGCTTTCTTGCAGCTGCTCCATTTGGAACCTATGGAAAAAGATTGATGGTTTCTGATATCAATGCATTGTCTGTTGAATTCCGACCCGCATCGGGGATAGACTTTGTTTTATTTCATCATCACGCTTCGCTTTACTTACTTATAACATGAATTTAAATTATTTTAAAACTTTGTGTCAAAGTAAATGGAACAAACAAATGATAAGCGATTTGTTAGCTTTTAATAATTACAATTCAAATAGTCTAATGAGCATAATGGTTAGCTAAATTCAAAGCAATATTTACTTAAAATATAATTTTCTCCTACTTAATTAAGTGATACAGTATTATATCTAAATGATTATTTTTTGTTTGACATTGAATAAATTATTGTTTGAATATTAAATACATAAAAAAAGTTTCATAGTATTTGTTAAAATTCGACAAAACAGAATAGGTATAAGATTGTCCTTTAAGCAAATATCGATTCGATTTTTGATAACCGCTCGCTATTCAATTGGCATCTCAAAATAAAAAATTTTTTTCTTTTTACCATCTTTCAGCTTAATTTTTTTGCTTTAAAAATACTTATCTTTCTAAAGATGTAAAAATTATATTTCTAGATATTTTTAATGTATCTTTTACCACTTGTTCTTAATAAATTTTCAAACCAACCAATTATATATACAGTTTCAATTAATTGAAAGTTTACATTTCAATGCATCGCTTGGATTACTTTATTTTTCTTAATTCCATGCCAAGAAACGCATCACAAAAAGATAAAGAAAAATGAATTTAACGGATCAATATCAATTATTTACATATCAATTTAATTAATCATCTAGTTTAAGAGTAATGTATTGAGATATTAATTTGTTTTTCTATTTTCAAAAAGAGAGTAAAATATTAACCAATAAAAATAAAAATATTAGAAGATAGCAAATACGTAACTGAACGAAGTAATACTTGAG